>JAADWP010000085.1:0-48293 GCA_023336215.1 Globisporangium iwayamae | reverse complement strand
GTCGTGACGCAACGCCACAATAGACAGCACAGGACACTGTGGGTGACACAACGCAAGGCAAGAGACAACGCAGCGCTGCCGAGCGACACCTCTGCGCGGATGGATCCCCATGCGCGTGTGCACCGGGATGTGTGGCTGTCGAGGGATATCTAATTGGCGCATATTGGTGATCTCAACCACACTATGGTAATGGCGAACTTCAGGTTGGTGTGTAGTGTTTGTACCGCTCAGAGTATGCTTATGTTCGTCGATTGGCTTTCGTACAAGAAACGCTCGGTAGCGCCAGCGGTGATGAAGAGACACAAAGCAGCTAGAGTAGCATGGACTAGTGAGAAGTCAATGTGGAACGACGTCGACCGGCGTCGTGTCGACTTCTCAGGCGTGAAAAAGTTGAATCCTGATGGCCTCGTCGGCATGCAGTACCAGTGAATGGAGACACGGCACCCCCATCCAACCCAAATTCCATTGGTACTCAGGTGGTGACTCGATCATGGTGTGGGCGGGCTTTTCTGGCGTCGCTAAGACGAAGTTGAAGTTTTTGCTAGCCAGGGTGAACTTTGCAAAGTACATATCTACACCACGATCGCATTTTTTTTTATACCAATGATTGTCCCAGAGACGCAAGTTTTCCAACAGGACATCGCGCTATGCCACACCTCTCATGAAACGAAGGAGTGGCTTACCAGTCGCAACATCAAGGTTACGTCGTGACCAGCTTACTCCCCCGACTTAAATCTGATCGAGAACGTATGGGACATCATGACGCAGGACGTGTACGCCGATGGGAAGCAGTACGACAATCTTCACGATCTCCAGGTCACTGTTCAAGCAGCATGGGATGCAGTCACGCCACAACAACTGGGTACACTTGCCTAATCGATGCGCCATCGTTGAGTCAAAGTACTGCAACTGCAAGGAAAATATATTTCGTATTAGAACGCCATTTGCAGCCTCCGTGTGCGCTTGATACCATTCTTTCATTCCATTGAGATTCATGTTCACGAAATGTGTCACCTCTTCAAATTTGATGTTTCTATAAATATGCTCACAAATCGATTTATTTAATTAAATTTGGACAACTGTACACCCATTTATCGAACATCAAGTTTCTTCAGAATTTATTCCCTTCTTCTCTTGCTCATTGTATGCCATACACAAAACAAAACCAACGCGGAAATTCGAGCTTACGCCGCGAACATACCAGTGTTTGTATGGCATACTTTGTGAAAGCTAAGAAGGGAAAAAAGTAGTTCACTGTTATCCGCAAAGCGATACGAACAGGTCCACGAAAAGACGCAGCAGACGAGCGAGCACCACTGTAGGAGAACCAACAGACAGCTCCCACTCCAGGCATGGACGCGGTCGCGCAGCTACTGAACGCGCAAAGCGCAGCTGATGAATGCGCTGCGTGGACGTCGCTGCTACACCAGTGGGCAGCCAACGATCAGCTGGTGCTGCAAATGGCCGCGCAGCCGCCTGTGCTATCGTCGCTTTCGGACTCGGAAGCAAGTGCGCACCAACAGCAGTCGCCGCCTGTGCTGTCGTCGATGCTCGAAGAGTTCCTGCTCTTTTTCATAGCACACACCGTTTCTAAAGTGCCAGGTGAACCTGTTGCTACGAGAGCGAACCATGACGTGCTCGCTGGGTTTGTGGGCCGCTGGAGCCCAGGTGAAGTGCACGAAGGAGACGAGCTCGCTCGTCATCTTGCGAACCTCAAAGGGTACTGTTGCACATTTAAAGGCCAGCATTCATTACCTGGTGGTACAGCTATACTCACTATGGTGAGTTGCTAATGAAAATATGTGTGTTCGTGTCATGTCTTACGCAGAAAGCTCACCCAGTGCCAGTGGAATGGCGATGCGCTGCACCAACTCGTCTACGTGCTCTCGCTGCTCCAAGAGCCATGTCTGCGCCAGGAAACGCTGCGTTTCAGCTTTACAATCATCCAGCACACTCTAAGCAGTAGCGTCAATATGCCACCACTGCGCACCACAATGCTCCCATTGCCTTGTGAAAGCAACACGCAGCAAGTGTACGAGAAATGCTCGGAGCTTATGCTCCTTGGGGTCACGGATATCTGGTCGGCAATCCGCAAGGAGAGCGCCAAGCATACAGCGATGCTGGTGCTCCAGTTTCCGACGGTGGACGCGATCGATGGATTCATCGAGCGACTGCTGCGCATTGCGGTCGGCTCGGAGCACGTACGGCAGGAAACGTCAGTACAGACGCGATGGGGGGAACAAGACGGCGCTCTCCACGCGCTTTCGCTGCTCTTGAGCTCTATTCGCATTAAGAAGCGCGCTGTAAAAGAACTGCACCATTTCAGCCAAGTTGGTAACAGCACAAGCAACGTCGGCGCAGCTTCGCGCGTGGCAAGTGATATCAGAGGAGGTTTTGCTGCTGCGGCTATGGCATCAGCACCAGCTCTTCGTTTTAGCTTTGGCAGCCACCACCCGAGCGTCCCACGACTTCCGCGGTCGTTGATGCAATCGCTCAAGCCGGTATTGTACCAGTGCCTGCGCCACGAGCAGCTCTCGGTGCGCGAACAAGCAGCACAGTGCCTCAAGCACTACGTGGATCTGTGCGAGGAGCCCATGCAACTGTTGATCTTCCAAGAGGCGATGAGCAAACTCAACCGCATGAAGGAGAGCACAACTGTCGGGGTGTGCAACAGTAGTGGCGATGACCATGAGCTGCTGGAGGCCTTTGAGGCTGAGGGACTCTTGGATGTGCTCGCGAAGTTGGCACCATCGTTGCCGTCGTCGTTCCTTCTCAAGCACTGGAAGTTCGTGTTCCCGACGCTCGAGCGGTATGTCATGCACATCGCATCCAGTGTGCGTCAGAAGAGCAGCGCTGTGGTCTTGTCGTTGGCCAAGCTGAGTCAGAGTGATTGTGGCGCACAGACAGCGGTGCCCTTAGCAGCAAATTTCGATAGCGGATCGTCTCATGGAGCGGCGCTGGAATTGCTTGTGGAGATGATGCTCGGCCTGAGTGCGAGTCAAGGTCACGAATCAACTGCTGCTGGTGGCGGTGCCACTATTCACTGCTGGCAGCAAAGAGAAGGACGGATGCTGAGTATCGAGGCGCTGGTGGATCTGCTAGGCAAAGACCTGCTCTTTCGCAAGTTTGGAGCACATCTGCTGAATGGGAGCGCTAATGAGAAAACAAAGAAGAGTCAAGCGCCAGTCTTGAAGGCAAAAGTAGATCTCGTATGGGCCAGTTCGAGCGCTTCATCGAGCGCATGGACTCTTGACGAAGACGAGTTGGCAGAGCTGACTGCACTTTCTCAACGTTCTAAGCAAGCTGATGCATGTGGGAAGACAGAGATAGCAAGCCAGCCGTTGGTCAGCGCTCTGAGTGCCTTCCTCACAGGAAAGAAGTCGATTCGAGGCGGGAAATCTCTGGGAGCGACTAAGTTCTGGTGCCGAGTGCTTAGTGGATGGCTCCAGCAGACGCAAATCGCATTCGGGTCCAACCAATTTGAACTTCGTCGGATCTCGCGACAACTTCTTCCTGGACTGCTTCGCTTGAGCTTGTGGACGAACCAGTTGGAACTTCTGCAGTCTCAGAGAATTTACATTATAGAGGAAAGCGGCGAGTGCTGGCGGTGGTCGTGTGTGAAGTTCTTGCTGCTTCACGTTCAGTTTCTCCAGGAGTCCATCCAGATGCACTCTGTTGGTGGTGAGGATGAGGAACTTACCGGGATGCTACAGACTGGATTGGAATCTGCTTGGAGCTTGACGAGTGCGGTGTCCAAGGACAAACTAGAGTCCACTGGTGGTGGTTCGTACGGCACCGAGTCGACGACCGTGAGAGTCGAAGCGCAGCTGATGACGTTTCTCAGCTTCAGTCGCTCGGACGGCAAAGAGATCTCGTCGCTGGGGCTACTGGAGAGCGGCTTAGTCACAGTTCATGCGAATCTCCCGCCGCACATGCAGTTACCCCAGTACATCACGCCTGGCCGACCAAGTGATGGAGACACTTCTTCTCTGGATCGACAGTTGAGCATCTCGCTCGTGCGTTTGCTTCCGAACATTGCGAGAGAACTGGGTTTGGTTTTCACGAAGCACAACTCCCAAGGAGGAGTCGCGTCTGGACATGAAATGAGGATGACGAAGTGCTGGCTAATACTCGAGCGAGTCGTGCTCACGTGGCTAGTGACTGAAGACATGTTCCGATGGATCACTGTGGATCAGAACGAGGCGCAGTTAAGTCTGCTAAAGACCCTAAGCGGTCTGCTGCAGTGCATCCCAGCCAAACGAAGCGAGCACTTTAGTAGCCTCGAAGTAGATCTTGAGCTGGTTCTGAAGCAACTGGAGCGGATCGGCGTACTGGCGCCTGGGAAGAACCAGCAGCACCGATCGACGGAGTCCATTCTCGCGCACGTGCTCCGTATCTGTCTATCGCTGTGGAAAAACTCGGTAAGAGGTGATGGTGGAGAGAGCACAATAGAAGCTCGCTGCTGCCAGGGAGTCATCCAAGTCTACTCTCAACTGGCTGCGCTCAACGACAACCCTAACTTGTCTTCTCTGACGAAGAGCTCCACGAGCCAAAGCGAAATGTCGAGCTGGAATGACTGGGACGAAGACGAGTACGAGCCTGGCGAGCTTGGGAACAACAAAACGTCGCAGCTTCGAGTGACAGCATCAGTAGATGAGATTGTTGGTGGTGGAGGTGTGGCAGAGCAGCTCTTCTCAGATGCTGTCAGTGGATGGAGCGGTGACCAGCTCAGCGCTCTTCGCGCCTCAATATCTGCATCGACAGTCGCACACACGCACGTATTGCTGCCTTTGGTTGACAGCCTCAGGTCTTGATCATGAGCTCTACTATTGCGGATTAGCTGGGAGCTGTTGCTCGCCGCCCTGCCACTTTCCGTGAGCGTAGTGAACTGAGGATCACCATCCTCATACACAGAATAATTCACTTCAAAGTACCGTAGTTTCAAGGGTGATCCGCATACTCCGTAACCAACCGTAATTGACATTGACGGAGCGAATTTTGATCACTTTCTCCTCAAATGATGCAGACAAGCAGCGAAAAAGAATTCCGCTTCGCTCTTGGCGACGACGATACGTCTGTGAACGAGACAAGCGCTAGCAGCAGTAGCAGCAGCAGCACATCTCGCAGCATGAAACGGCAGCGCACTGATAGTCGTGAAACACCCGCGTGTGTCGCCCGTGTGCGCATGATGGAGCTCATCCGCGAGCTGCAGGACACAGATGAGCACGACGACACGACGCATTATGGACTCTTCATCTGGCCATCCGCGATGGTGCTCGCGCGCTTCGTGGCGCGCAATCACGCGAGTCTCGTGCGACAGAAAGTGGTGATGGAGATTGGCTGTGGCACGGGGCTACCCGGGATCCTCGCTGCCGTGTGCGGCGATCCAAATGCGGTATGTCTCTTTGCGTCATTGCTATTTGTCATGATAGCTTTCAAGAGGCTGTATAGACTGACTACTCGACTGAATAACCGCAGGTGTTCTTGACCGATCGGTCCGACGCGATCGACATCCAGCGCAACGTCGAAGCAAATATCGCACTCAACGGCATTGAGGACGTCGCCCGCTTCCTGGCGCTCGACTGGGGCCATGTGGCGGTGAACGACTCGCTTCTGCGCCTCTTCGAGACGGTTGACGTGCTCTTGGCTGCCGATTGCTTCTACGCGTCCCAAGGTAAACGATTTCTTATAGCAATACTCAGTGACCGTGTCGTTACGATACTGAAGTTGCTCTCTGTGGTCACCATGACGCAGAGTTTGAGAAGGTGATCGCGAGCGTGGCGCTGATCTTCCGCTGCAATCCAAAATGCCGACTCTACGTCACGTATCAGCTCCGAAGGTACTGGGTGTTGCTATTGAGAAGAGCCCATAGACTTTGTTGACTCTGTGATTGAAACTGACGTGAGCTGCTTGGCTTGTCACCTACTATCAGCATCACGCGGTCGATCGCGCCGTTGCTCGCGCGTTGGCGGATGCAGGCAAAGGCGCTGGAGACTGTTGCCGCTGGTCGAGTCGATGCTGGTGGTGACGTCGACAGCTTGGATGATTCTAATCACGACGACGAAGAGAGTGCCGAGCGCCACCAACAAAGTTCCGAGAGCGTCTTCCTGTACGAGATCGCGCCACTCGAATAGACACAATCGTGGAGAATATGTAAACACACAATTATGCAGCAGCCCAGAAATGGATGGCTCAGCTTCGCCTTTTATTCGTGTTCTTCTCTCACATTGGCGGCCAAGTGCCTTTCATGATGATACATGCACAAAGCAAACCCAACATGCAAATGTGCCTCTCGCCATCTAGAAGCTGATCTGAGCGCTCGTGATCAGCCTCTTCAGCCTTTCGGGGAGAGGACTGTGGTACTATAATCCATTTTGCGAGCAGCGCGCGTAGAGCAAGAGACGGTGGTGCTCCAGCGTCTGCTCTACTGCTAATGCGCCGCTTCCTGTCGCCAGCGGATACTTGTTTCCCAATCAAGAAGCTAAATTGTAATCATGAGTTGTCGTCCTCGCCATCCAGTGGTTCGTGTCTATTGCTTAACGCAGATGTGTAGCATGCACGTAAGCAAGGGTACCGCATACTTAACATATATATGTATATACACACACACACACACACACACACACACACACACACACACAAGTGGACGCTATGACCAAGCACGCGCATGCAGTTCATGCTCGGATCTTTGTTGGCAAATGCTCGTGTGCATGAGCGAGCCCTTCGAATGTCGTCCCGAAATTGATTTGCTTTGACTTGCTTCCAAATTCTATACTCTGTACAAACTCATAAATATCTTCCCTTGAATAGAAGTGATACCGAATGAAAGCGTTCCATAGCCTTTGCATCAAAGTAAACTGCACAAAGTCTTACAAACGCTTATTCGAACGTTTTGAAAACTTGTGACCTGAGCATTTATGGTCAGAATATTGCTGAAGGTCAACGGGTGCTGAACTGGACTGAAAGGACGTTAACGGGTGTGGACGTTACCTATCAAGAGATTCGAGAAAGAGTTCCCGTCGCACGTTTTCATCCAATGATATAACTTCAATATCCTCATTTCAACCAATCCGATGGAATGAGCGATTTTCCTTGGCTCGCGTGCATTCATTCATTCCGCAAGAAGCGAGCAAACTCCCAAGCAGATAGACCACCATGCTCGCCCGTGCCGCCCGCGCCGCCTCCGTCACCATCGCCAAGAGAGCCTCAGGCTCCAGCGCACTCGCCTTCGCTATGCGCAAGGCTGCCGCACCAGCGCTCTGCGCGTCCTTCCAGGCGCGCGAGAAGTCATCGCTCACGTCGCTGCTCAAGGTGAGCTGCTCGCGTTTCTGTGCTTTATGTTGTGTGCATGAGGTCATGGGATTCGCATGCGCATCTTTCTAGCTGTACAAGTGTATACTGACGATGTTGCTGTATTTATGCGTATTCTGTGTACAGCGCGAGATCGAGGAGGAGAAGGGCAACTGCTTCGAAGGTGAGGAGCTCGAGGAGCTGCACGCCAAGATGAACAAGATCTTCACGTTGAAGGAGACCCCGGGCAGCATGGAGATTGTGCTCACGGGCCAGATCGGCGACGATTCGATCCGCGTCAAGTTCGACTCGCAGGACGTCGTGGAGCTAGAGGAGGACTTCGAGGGCGACGAGGACTTTGACGAGGAAGAGGAGAACTTTGACGAGCAGGAGGAGAACGAGGAAGACGAGGAGGAGGACGACGAGCTCCCGGGCATCCGCTTCGTCGCGGACATCACACGCGCCAACCAGGGCCTCCAGTTCGAGTGTGTCGCCAGCAGCAACCTGACAGTTGAGCGCGTGCGCTACCTGAACGACTTTGCCGCTGACGCCGAGAAAGACAGCTTGTACTTCGGCCCGAACTTCGCCGACTTGGAGCTTGACGTGCAGGAGAAGCTGTACGACTACCTGGCCGAGCGCAAGATTGACGACGAGCTTGCGCAGTTCATCACGCAGTACGCCGACCTGAAGGAGCAGCGCGAGTACCTGTCGTTCTTGGAGAGCGCCGAGAAGTTCGTCAAGAACTAAATAGACAGAGAGTCAATAGCAGATCGACACTGCTAGCCAATCAACCACACACGCATCGTAAATATCACACACACACCAACACAGCACACATTTATCCACAACACAAACAGATCGATTGGTTCATATGTGTAGCTTCTCACTCCTATCTACGGGATCTGATGATCAGGAGACCGGGCAAACCGTGCCGAGCCTAGCTCAGCTAGTCACGGCTTCCCCGGTCACCCGTATCGCTCGCTCGCTCGCTTACTGCATTCTGGACATGACATTCTGCAGCAGCTGCGACACCTTCGGGTTCGACATGTGGCGCATCGCCGCCGACGGACCCTGCGTGTCCACGTCACGGAAGAAGTCCTGCAGGTCCGGGTCGCTGCGAGCCGCAAGCAGCTCGGGGCTGTTCATGAGGCCGCTCATGTCCGGCATGCCACTAGGAGCAGCGGCAGGTGGAGCGCCAGCACCAGCACCAGCACCAGCACCGCCGCCCATGCCGCCCATCATGCTACTGAGCATATCCGGGTTCTGCATCATGTTCTGCGCCCTATGGTTATACAAGGAAAAATATCGGTTACTGTAGCTCCACAACAGGTTCAAGAAGTGCTTATCCACAGTATGACTTACATCTGCATCATCGCTGGGTTCTGCATCATGCTCGACGCCATCTGCTGCAGCGCTGGGTTGCTCATCAGGTCCGCGAGGCCACCGCCGCCGCCGCCAAGCATGCTCGCGAGACCGCTTAGGTCCGGCATACCGCCAGCTCCAGCACCAGCCCCGGCACCACCAGCTCCACCCGACGGAGCAGCCGAGGTCTGAAGCTGGCGACGCTTGCGCTCAGCCTCCGCAAGACCATCCTTGCACGCCGCATTCGAGCTGTCGACCTCAAGGCCGCGACGGAACGCGTCCACGGCGCCGTCAAAGTCCTTGAGCTGTACGTATGCGTGGCCCATGCGCGAGTACGCCTTCACGTACGCCGGCTTGAGCGCGATCGACTGCTCCGAGTGCGTGATCACGTCGTCGTACTTGCCCAGGTACGTGAGCGCAGCCGCGAGGTTCGAGTGGTAGATGTGCGAGTTCGGACCGTCCGGCGACATCTTGAGCGCCTCTTCGTAGTGTGTCGCTGCCTGCTTGTAATCGCCGGCGCTCAGGGCGGTATTGCCTTTGCCCTTGGCCTCCTCCGCCTTGGCTTCCTTCTCCGCCTTCGAGAGCGTGGACTGGAACACAGCACGACAGTAGAAGAGTTGTTAGAACTTTGAATCATTCACATAAAGTCCACAGACACACAAGCAGACGTACCATAGCGGCTGGCTTCTTCACGTCGCCGAACTTCTCCTTGAACTTGCCGAGCGCCTTCTTCGTGCGCGCTGTGTGCTCCTCCGACCCGGCAGGCGCGTTGTTGAAAAAGTTCTTCTCCTCAAGCTTTGCGACCCACTTCTTCCACAGGTCAGGGTCTGTAAAGAGCAACAGCAAAAATGCGCACAAGCATACGAGTGATACGTCCGTTAGTTCATGTCAAACAATGAGCAAGGGGCCGGAAAGAGCAGTTGATATAGTACACACTCTTCTTGACGACAGGGTCTTCATCGATGAAGTCCAGCGGGGACGACTACACAGCAAGCGACAAAAGCAATACGTAAGTATCCAGGATACATCACTGTGGATGTGCATGCGCATGACAGACTGCTGACAGGAGCAACAAACGCATGTCGACACGATACGCACCGCAACACCAACTTCGAGGTTGAGCGCCTTAAGGCCCGCGGCGAAGACGTCTTCGAACGTGGCCGATCCGCTCAGCGCGTACGTTCGCTTGAGTTGCTCGTCGTGTACGTTCAGTCCGAACGCCTCACTGCACAGAATACACAAGCCGCAAGCCAATCAACGTCAGCACACGTGTCATCATCACTCAATCCACTCGGTCTCACGCTTCCCCCTCATAATACCAATACAGAGCAAAGCGCGCACACCTGAGGCATTGGACGCCGACCTCGACGTTCTCGGTGTCCACTTGCGCGTCCTTCTTCTTGGCGTCGATCCACGCGAGCGCGTTGAACAGCGCGGCTTTCGTGGCGCTCTCCATCTCCTTCTTTCTCTCTCTTCTCACTCGTCTTGTTCCCTTGGGCGAATATTCGAAAGTCCCTCACCATTTCCAAGATGACAAGCAATCAGGTCCATTTTCAACCAATGAAATGTAGTATTTATCTATAAATTTTATGATTGGATGAAAATAAAAGATATCTGAAACAGTTGCACCGAAAGATCATATCACCAGGAGCCACTCGCACGGCGGCAATGATGCACGGAGAGCGCTTACTGCGATGGAGCTGAGCGACGCTATGAACGACGCGCTGGGCACCAAGACCGCGAGCCTCACGGTGCTCGAGGACCGCAGGCAAGAGATCAAGAGCAAGCTGCGCGCGGTGACCAACTCACTGCGCGACGCCGGTGCCGTCACAAGTGGGTACGAATCCACGTACTACCTGGAGCCACCGCCATCCGACTTTCCCCATGGCGCAGGGATCCACGACCTTCTCTTTCGATGCCACAAAGTGTGCGTCTCTAATAAGCGGTTGCGGAAGGAGAAGGTGCTACACTTTGACTTTGACCCGCCGGACACGACGCGCGTCGAGTGGACACTCTCGGCGCTTGGCAGAGAGAAGTGCGAGCTTGTGTTCGCGCGCTTTGACTTGGATGACGACGGTGCGTGGAGCTACGGCGAGTTCCTCGAGTACGTGGCAGCACTAGAGCAGGAGCGTGAGCGGCCAGACATCCGCGCGTACACAGACAACCCCGAGATTTGGCAGATGTACATGAGCGACCTCTTTGACACGGACGCGTACTTCCGCCTGACGTTCACGGGCTTCACAATGTATCGCGAGGCAATTGAGCACGACACGCCCCTTGAATGCGATCTCAAGGTGTTGAAGATCCCAATGGAGTGGGAAGGGCTCGAGAAGATGCGGCGTTATGCCATGCTCTTTGACGAATACGCAGATGCTGAGGGAGGTGTGGAGCTCAAGTTGGCGCACTACTTGTTCGCAGATAGCGGCCACGGGATCCCGCTCCAAGAGCTCTACGAAACGCTGCAGCGCCAGCGGTTTCTCGCGCGATGCAGCAAGTCGATACTGAATCATAAGCGCTCGCTGCGGCTCTTTGGCTACCGACAGAAGTCGAATTTGCTGTACACGAACCCGCAGGTGGAGGACGAGCCGAAGATTTGCAAGCCCGCGTTCCTGAGTCTCGTGCTCTCGTCCTGGGTACCAACTTCGAAAACGGTGAGTAGTGCTGGTGTTGTCTGATATTACCATGAGCCTGAACTCAATCTTGCTGACTGAACGTAGCGCTGGCGCAGCTGGTTCATGCAGCTCCATCTGCGATCGTTCACGACACTGCGGCGCTGGCAGCGCTCGACCTCATGGGCGTTCGACAATATCCGGCAGATTGCTCGAACGGGGTTGCTGCGAGCCAGCTGTCTGCTTTCAAGCGCGCAGCGAGAGCGCGGTGACTACGTGCTCAAGATGGACATCGGCTCTCGGTTCTCGTCTCACGCGACCGTGCACATGTCTTACAACAGCGACGCGGATTGTACGTGAGCTTGAATTTTCCAGTGATTGAGATCTACAATAGACTGTATGCTGACTTGTCTGTCAATCCATTGCTTCGTTAAGCTGCCGCAACGCTGCATGAGCTCAAGTACCTCGAGCGAGGAGCCGAATGCTTCATTTACGTGGATCTCGCGTGCCGAAGCGGATCCAAAGGTGATTGAACATTGCACTACTGGCTATGATTTCATGGTTATAGTGAGTAGCTCACATAAATCCGCCATGCCGCAGACAACGACATCCAGTGGATCTCACAAAGACTCACGTGGTTCCTGCAGGAGTTCTTCCGCGATCACCTAGAGAGCTTACCGTTCTTCCACAAGTGGTTCGTCACGATCCCATCTAAGCTCCAGCTCCGTTCGGGTCCAGGAGGCTCCAGTGGGGGTGGCTCTGCGTTTTCTTCATCTTCGAGCTCGACTTTCATTCGAATTGTGATTTTGTTCAACGGGGGAATGGATCTGTACCAAGTGATGCAAAGTCTACATCTGCCGTCGTCGATGCAGTTCGACCACCTGCTGCAGCGGCTCTCGTTCCGGTTCCTCTGCAGCCACTCACTCGAGGAGGTTTTGACCAGCAAGCGTTTAGATTTTGGTTCCCAGTGGGCGTGTCGGCTCCAGCTCGACGCAAAACTGAACAAGCAAGCAATTGGGCAGATCTTGTCGCAATTGGCGAAGAAACTGGAGACGGACGCTGCACACGAGGCCGAAGAGATAGAGTTTCTCGCGAACGAGAAGGCGAAGAAGATGCAGACTGAGACACGGCAGCAGCAGCAACAGCAGCAGGCGAATAAGAAGACAACACGCTATGCGGCTGCATCGCCAGGCGACTCACGTGATCAAGATCATCAGCACCATTATCTCAACAGTGTTGCTGCCGACGGGAAAGCCCGGAATCTCAAGACGAATCGATTCGCTGGCATTTGCAAGTGGCTCCAGAAAACCGCCGACATCCTGGGCTTCTCGCAAGAGGTGAGTGCCACACTCTCCTACGTCAATGTGAACGATGCGTTGTCCGGGAATCGGTGGATGGCCAGCGTGCTTTCACCAAAGCTGTATAGACACGTGAAGCACTTGGTGACCACACCTGGTGGGATCGCGTCCGAGTGGAAGTGCGAATGCGACTCGTTCCGCACGGAGTTTGGATCCACGCACTACGCCCAGGGAACAGGTACAGGCTCGAGGACTCTGTCGCGGACGTCCTCGAAATCATCGGCAGCGCATGCCTCTGACGATTCGTCTGGGCTGGAGCATTCCGTCGCAGCGTCGTTTCCATTCGCGACCCCCATACCGATCGCTGATTCCCACAAGCGGCCTGGACCAGTTCCAGGCTCACCTTCGCGAGCCGAGAGTGTAGTTGGTGACGACGCGAAGGACATGCACTCGAGTGATAAGAAACAGCAGCGCGAGCTGAAGAAAGAGGAAGTGCAAGAGAACGAGCTTCTGGAGCTCTACGACATGTGCATCAAGCACCTCATGGGCGTGAGTGTCGTTCGCGCTGAGGCGGGCACGAGTGGACTCACGTGCGTACTTGAAGGTTGGAACTTCTTCAGTCTCCTGCCTCGTGCGGCGGCGCAGTTTGGAAGACGGAAGTCGTTCGCGCGCACGAAGAGCTCGACGTCGACCACATCCAACTCAGGCTCCGTGGCTGGACACGGGAGTCGCAATCGATGAAGGACATAGGCAACAAGCGACAGCATGAAGAGGGGCAGGTGTCATAACATAGGCGACGAAATGTTGTCTATTTACCGAAGTTTATCGATTACCAGGGCTGCTTTCGACTTCATACATGCGGAAAGCACGCTCTTATCGATGGTGCATTCGTAGTGGAGTTGATTGATGGTCAGTGTAACTATGACAAAATAATTTGCTCACAGAAAAGGTCGCGGACCAAGACGGCCGGACCCTTTTCACGAAAGATATTTACTGTCTTCATTCCATCACATGCAGCATATTGATACACAGACAAGCGATGCACACTCACATATACAACGAGAGAGATTGGGTGGGGACGGTCAGTGTAACTATGACAAAATGTAGTGCTCACAGAAGCGCCTTCAGACCGGAACGGCTGGGTGGCGCTTTCACGGATTACGTAAAATTATCTTCATTCCATCGCACCAGCACAAGAAACACATACATACACATTCACGCAAAAGATACAACCCAACAGCAATGCACGGAGCACGAGCACCGCTCTCATGGCTCGCGCGTCCAAGAGCGGCGCGCTCTCGTGGCTGCTGCACAACGTCTTCGAATTGTGGGCATCGCCTGCAAATGGCGGCGCAGACTGAACTTGTCCGCTCGATCGCTCCCACCAACCAATCGTCGGTTATTGTTCTCTCTGGGTAGCCGACCATCAAGTACTGGTATACCGGTAGAAACCAATTTGACAATACAGGGCTGCCTCTCATATTCGATGCCAAAACAGGGTTGCTTCTCCTATTTCGATGACGAGACAAGGCTATGTCTTTATTACAATTACAAAAAGGGCTTGTCTGATCGATAGTTTAAGTCTGTCTATTCCATGGTAATGAGCTTCTGGCACTCATGGGTTTCATGAGTGATGAGCTTACGTGTCACACTCAAAATCGAGCCAAACCAGACTAACGCAATCGCTCAAACATGAGCATGCCGATGAAGCGTGAGCAGGGCAGCGACGGCGCAGGCGACGAGGTCGCGATGGCCACGACGCACTCGTGCAAGCTGCAGCGCGTGCTGGCCTTAGATCATCCACTTTCTCCTCGATGTCCTACAAACGCCAGGTCGAACGAGAGAATTCTAATTGATCAGAAGACGTGCTGTCCCGGAGGTCAAAATTAGTCCGGAAACTGAGATGAATATGCGAATCTTTTTATATTTGTTGAGCGACTGTACCAGTTTTGTACCGGCTGACCCACAAGAGTTGAGGAAACGCACAAGCTTCACGAGTGCTGCGCACGCTGGCTGACGCGTGGGCTGTTGCTGTACATGAAGGCACAGGAGATCGGTTCTATCGCTTGCTGAGATGAGGCTCGGTACGGCGGGCCATGCTGCGCGCCCGCTCTATTGTTCGTGAGTCTATTATTCTGACACGTGACGTGTTCGCAAAGCAGGAGAAGGCGCGCGAGCGAGGAATGCAATGGCGCGAGCGCGTTGTGCATGTCCACGGAGAATGGTCTATATTGGGAGCAAGCGTAGCATCGTATTTTTGGCAACAGATGCAGACTGAAGAAGATGTCACGAGAGGGAATGGCGTGCAAGAATAGCGGATATGCGAGTGGTTTCGCGCGTATTTCAGGCACCTGCTATGGCATGCGAAGAAGTGAGCGCACGAATTCGATCATGAGGGTGGTCGTTGATGCGCATTTCGGAAGAGCAGCGCAGTTGCAAGCCACGCAGCGAGAGCAGAGCGGAAGACACACAATCACGTCAAAAGCGCGAGTGCAGATCGCCACAGACAGAAGTCCCACGTATTAGCGATGGCGTCCATTCCTCCTGAAGTGCAGAACGAGATCACGCGATTGAAGAATGAAGTCCACGCGAAGGAAGAGACGCTTAACCAGCTCAAGCTCAAGACGAAGGCGTTCGTCGACAATATGCGCAGCGAGCTGGCGACGGAGAAGAAGAAAGTGACCGACCTAGAAGATCAGCTCAAACACTCTAAGGAGGCAGCTGCTGCGAATGCACCGGCCTCACAGTCAGCGAACTCGGGAGAAGTGGAGGCGTTGAAGAAAGAGATGGCGATGGTGACTCAGCGCGAGAATGAGCTCAAGGCGAAGGCAAAGTCGTTTGCCGACAGTATGAAGGCGCAGCTCCAGGCAGAAAAAGACAAGGCCCACAAGCTCGAGCAAGATCTGAACGCAAAAGTGGCTGCGTTGGCACTTGCACAGGCCAGTGTTGCAACGTCAAGCGCATCCCACGACCTTCTGTCTCTCGATGATCCAGCGCCGTCCAAGACAGACGGCGAAATCGCAGCGTTGCAGTCGCAACTCCAGTCTGCAAAACAGGAGCTTGCAGCGCTGAACGACCGAATGCGTACAGCTGAAGATCTCGCGTCGCAGCGAGCACAAGAAGCGACAAGTGCAAAGAACGCACTTGAATCACTCCAGCTCTCAAGTGAACAACAGCTCAGTCGCCTGCAATCAGAAGTCTCTGCGCTCAAGTCGAAAGAGCAAGATCTTGAAAGATTGCTGAACAGTCAGAAGAGTGCTCAAGGAAACACTGACGCTGCTTTCGCTGAAGAGCACGGTCAGTTGCAAGAAGTGATGGCGAAGAACCAGGAGATGATCCTTCAAATCCAGCAGTACAAGATTGAGAATGAACACCTCCAGAAGCAGCTGCTCGACAAAGACTTTCAGCTGGAACAACTCGATAGCTACCGGGAACGAGCTGACGAAGGCGAAGAGAAGACGAAGCAGCTCGCAGCGAGCGTCGAAGTGCTTCAAGCCCAGCTACAGGCAAAGGTGGACGAAGCTGCCAAATCGTGTGCAAAGTGCGATGCGCTGAAGGTCGAGTTGTCGGAAATCTCAGTACTTTACGAGAAAGTGAACATTGGAAGGAGTCAGAGTGACATCCAGCTCGCAGAAGCTCAAACTGCGCTCAACTCACTCCAGAGTGTGCAACAAAGCTACGCTGTCGCAAAGGAACGCTTGGACGAGCTCTCGAAGCAGAACATGGATCTCAATGAGAGGATCTTCCGAAAGGAGTCTGAAGTCAATGCTTTCAAAGCAGAGGTGGAGAAGCTGACTGCTGAGGTTGCGGCACTTCAAGACCAAGTCAGTGCGTCGCGATCAGACAGCTCATCTCGCCGACAGCAGTCGGAGACTACTCTGGCGGAGAAGCAGAAAACTGAAGCAGCGCTTGCTGAATTGCAAGGAAAGTTTGTGCAGCTGGAGAAGAAGAACCAAGAGCTGACCAGCTCTATCGATGCGATCAACAAGGAGAACAACGACAAGCGCCAGAAAGCCAAGGCGCTTGTGATCTCTCTGACAAACGAGAAGCAAACACTCGTTGAGGCAAGAAGTGAGCTGCAAAAGGAAGTTGATCGACTTCGGATGGAGCTCAACCAGCGCAACGTCGAGAACGAGCGGCGCTTGAAGCAGCTCAATGAAGAAAACAACCAGAAGATTGCGCAGAGTTCGTCGAGTTTGCAGAACCTTTCTGATGAGATTGCGACTTTAAAGCAAACTCTCACGATTGTTCAGGAGTCCGAGAAGAACCAGCAGCGAGCAAAGGAACTTGCGAACGCAAAGCGAGAGGTCGAGGATTCCAACAAGAAGCGCCTTGCTGCAAAGGCTGAGACACAGAAGCTTGCGGTGGAACTGGAGAGTGTGCAGAAGTGCCTAAGCCACATGAGCGAACACGCCAACTCGAATTGCTCGACCAGCGTACGGAAGATGTCGCTACTCCAGGAACGAGTGAACGAGGCGCTTCATATCCTGGAGAAACGCGCGCAGGCATCCGCTAGTGGCAAAAAGGTGCAGTCACCTTCAGGAAACCAGAACGATCTCGAAGTGGAGGATTTGCGCAAGCCTGAAGTCGCCTCGAGTCGCGAGAAGCCCACTTCGCCGATGCAAGGCGCAAAGAAGGTCGAAGAGAACATCGCGCGAGTCAACGAAAGGGTACGTACAGAACGAAGGCTATCTTCATTGACTGACCTGCAGCATGGATTGTACACTAACTGACTTTGTTGCTTTGTTTGTGCAGTTATCTCTCGTGATGGAAGCGATCGAAAAGCTCTGCGATATGGCGATCGAGCAGAACGAGGTCAACCTGAAGGACGTCGTGATAGACAAAGTGACGCACCTGTTCACACAGTGCTTCTCCGAGAAGCTCCGCACCGCGTACTCGAAGGTGGAGGAGGCGGAATCGTTCCTGGACTCGAATCAGAGCGGTAACAACAGCGGGCAGAAGGCGTAAGGGACGGACCGATTCTGAAGTGAAGCAAACGCGTATCATCATCGAAACAGCATGTTCCTTTCTAGCAGATCTCAAGACAAAGCGAGAGATGTAGATTAACAGTCTTCCTACCTACCCATTTCATTAATCAACATATCTTTCTTTATCCACAAAGATCACCGCTATTCAAGGACCCTTTCGCCTGACACACGGCAGGTCTACGCCGCTTCGTTCGCAGCGCTGGTGTCTTTGTCTCTCGCTTCGTCGCCAACGAGCGGGGGGGTGTTCTCTCCGGACGAGTTCGCGTCTTCTTTCGACGGAAAAAGCTGCTCAAACAGTCCAGGATACGGCTGACACTTCTCCACCAAGGTGTGTACCAGGGCGTGATAGTTGCCAGTAGTAGCAGGAGACTCTACTTCCTGCGTCACATCCGCAGATGTGCTGCTCTTATCGTTCTGCTGAAGAGCTGAGAGCCGTCTCGTGATCCCCTTCACATGCTCCAAAATCTCCTCGTGGGTCGATAGGACGCTTCGTCGCTCCAGTGCAGCCAGGGCCACTTCGCCGTTGCCACTGCCGCCACCACTTTTCATTTGCGTGTGACGCAGCAGACTGATGAGCAAGTCCACCAACTCTTCCCACACGCTCGAAAAGCCTTCGAGCTGCGTCAGCTGACCCAGCTCTTCGCAGATCACGCCAGATATGAGCTGGACCATGAGCACGTGCGGACGCAGCGCAAACGGATCTTTCACGACTGATGGGCGGCGGTGGCGTCCCTTCCCAGCATACTTCGGTCTCTGACTCGGTGAATTCTGCTGTCGCGAAGACGATGGTTGGGAGATCTGAGTAGTGGGGTGAACGGGAAGCTGCTGCTGATAGTACAGAATGCGAGGCCACGTGCTCATATCACCCTCGACCAAGCTCACGCTGGACTTGTCATTCAGTATGTCAAAGCCGAGTGGAAGGATGCCGTGCTGCAGAATTTCCAGCCACGACGTCGTACTGAAGAGGCGTCTGCTGCGGCTGCTGGGGCCTAGCATCTCCTGAATGAGGCCCAGTGTCGTCACGACCAGTTCATTCGAAGACAGCAAGTCCTGGCGGTCACTTGGAAACTCGTGACTCTTAAGCAACTGTCGACAGGCGAGGATCGAGCCACCAAGGAAACGCAGTGCGAGCCCTTCCGTGTCTTCAGTACTGTCCGAGTCTACATTGCTGAACATAGACTGCAGCAGCTCCATTGGGCGTTTCGGGTTCCAGTTCTTTCTCTTTTCCCCACCATCGCCCGCGTGTGTTAATGCAAACATCAGCACTTTCGTGTAGCAGTCGCTGATCGACAGTTCATTCCCGTCGATGCGCCAGATTTGAGCGTCCACGAGGTATTCCAGCACTGCGAAGCCGTGGGCTGCTGCGAAAGTCGTGTTCACGGACCAGCTGATCAGATTTGTCACCACCAGCCACTGTTCCTGGGTGTATTGGAGCGAATCTGGAGTCGTCGACGTGAAGAGCCTGTTGAGACCAGATAGGATCTGGCTCAAGAATGGTCTCACGAGCTCATCGTCCCCGCTGCTGTCGACAATCAGCTCCAGGGCGCTCATCAATAGAGCCCTGGCTCGCTTGCTCTGAATCTTGATTGCTAAAGTGACCACGCCATCGATCGCTTTCTGAAGAACGAAGCACGCGTTCTCATAGGATATCCTTTGAGCGTCCAGTTCGGTGCTCCTCAAGACTGGAAGCAAAATCTGCAAGAGTCGGAAGTAGTGGGCTTCGAGGATCCTGAACACGTCTTCGTCGTCATCGGTCGCTTCACCACTGTTGCAGAACACCGCACCGCTTTGCGAGATGATTTGGCTGAGGAAATGCTCGAAGAGCACGCAACCCGCAGGACTCAAATCCTGTAATGCTGTGGTCTTGTGCGAATCGTCTTCGTCAGCTTGGTGACTCCCTGATCTCTGCTTCCTGCTGTCTACTTGCTGGGAAGATGAAAATCGAGGGACTCCAGCCAGCTTATGAGCCAATTCGTCGTCCAGAGCCTTGATGAGTTCGATCAGGGCGCGAGATGGTAGTTTGGATAGATCCTGGACCAGGAACTCGAGTCGGTACGGCTCCAGCGTCGATTGAATCCAGCTTTCAGTGCCAAATTCGACTTTGTCGCCAAGATTTCCATCGTTTGAGCCATCTTGTGAAGCTTGGATGGCTAGATCGTGTGCATACTCTGACCATTCTGCGGGATTCGACGGCAAGGATTCATCAAGCGCGTACTTATTTAGCTGCAGGATCGAGCTTGAAAGTGAGGAACTCTGATTCGACTCGAATGCTGACATCAGCCATGCCACACCACTGAAGAATCCGCCGCTGCTCTCGGAGGTTGCTGTCAAATCCTGCTTCTTCAGATCTTCGCGGCGCTGAATCTCGTCTTTGTTCAGGTACACGAGCTCGACAAAGTCGACTCGCTCGCTCTCTGTTGTGAGACTTGTATCAGTGGTTTGCTGGTACAGAAGCCGAAAAGGCAGCGCTTGAAACTCTCGCAGTGCGCTGATCGCGTGGAAGAAGTACGCCCAGGACTCACTGTTAAGCCACAGACTGCACGTGTTGACCAGTTTCAGCATGCCCGCAGTTGCTACTGACGCGCTCTGGTTGCTGCAAAACAGCCACACGCCGTCCATGCGTCGGTTGTACCCGATGGGATACACTTCAGATTCGAACAGCGCCGTGTACTTGCAAATACGACTGAAGATCGCATTAAAATGCTCAGGAAGCGCCAAATGCGACGACACACCAGCACAGAGCACGAGCCCATTACCAGCCAGTTGGAGCATGCTCTTCTCTGGAACATAGAACGCCGACTGGCTTGAGCTCTCATCCAGCAACGAGGCTGCATCGCCATCACTGGCCACTCCGTCCTTGTCGTTGAACGCATCCACGGACTGCTGGAAGACGCTGGCGAACGCTCGCACCAGCTGCGCCTGGACTAGCTCGAAGATCTGGCGGTCGTATTGATCGCCAGCGTAGTAGTTGCTGTGCGAAGAGGCCTCTCTATCACCATTCACGTGCTCTTTTTCGTCAGCTGTTGTGGCTTCTTCCTCTTTTTCATTGAAAGACTGAGATCGTGATCGTGACCTTGAGCGAGCCGAGCCGTCACGTGAAAGCGCTCTCGACTGTGTCGTGCGAGTTTTAACATGGTGGAGGTGGCGGTTCTGATGATGTTGAGAATGCGCTCGAACCGAGTCGACAGTGACGGCACTAAAGGGCGTCGGGATGGTCGACTCGTGCACTCGATGGTGGACAATGAGGCGCGAGTTCCGCGGGTCATTCTCCGCCTGGTTCAGCAGATCTTTCCATCGGTCGTTCGTCACTTCGCCATGCTTCCCACCGTCTTCGAAAGTCTTGATCTCGTCGTTTGCGATCGTGTCGTAGATCTCCGTGAGGAAATCGTCGGGGAGATCGCGATCGTGCGAGACTTCTTTGCCGTAGTTCTTGTTGTTCTTGATGAAATCCTCGAGCTTCATCTTCTTCTCGGGGCGGATGTTCGGGTTGTGTAAGTCCGTGTTTAGCATGATGAGACTGAATGACAGCAAGTACGCGACATCGGGCGACGCCATGAGGAACCTGTCGCGGCACTGTTCGTACACCTGCAAAGAGAACGTGTTGAGAATCCGATCAATCTGCTGCGCCTCACCGGGGAGTCGGAAACTTGCGAGAAACATGCGAAGCGCGGCGACGATGTTCTCGCCCTCGAAGTTGAACGATTTCACAAAGTTGACGAGCACCTCACGGTGGAAATCCATCGTGTCGGCTTCGTGGATCTCTGTTTTTTCAAACTCCTTCACGTCTTTGCCCATGGCTCCGAGGTACGCACCTACAGCGTTCTTGTTTAAGCCTTGTGGAAGCGAGCGCATGAAACTCGCAAGCGACTTGGTGTCTAGTGGGGTTGGCAGGAAGGTGTTCTGCTGCAGATACTTGATGCCCGCAATCGGTTTCCGGTTGAACTCCTGGATGCCGTGCTGGAAGAACTTTTTTCGCTGGCGACGCTTGTAGAGTGCATCCGCTGTCACGTACCCAGCGCTGTTGCGAGGCGACGTGACGCTATTCTCCTCCAGGAGGCCGTCGTCGTCTTCACTGGAGACACTGGCACCATTCGTTAGCACCGACATAGCGGAGCTCAACTTTGGCTGCTTGTGCTGGCTGCGCAGATACACCACGTAGAGCGCATTGAAGAGACCGCGTAACGCTAGCTCACCGATCCCCTGAGCCCACAGGAAATGCGCTTCATCGTGCGTCTCACGACATGCCGTGTGCGAATGCTGCGCCACCTGGGAGAGTAACTCAAAAATGCTCTGCGTCAAGTCCGAGCGGTTCCCGTCACAATCGTAGTTCACGTATAGGTCTGGCAACAGCGTTGGTTCGGCGAGCAAGTCCACGAGACAGTCAAGGATCTCGAATGATGCCGCAAAGAGCCGCGTGGACGCCAGCATCTCGCCCGTGAACTCGTCTGCGGCTGCATCAACGCGGCGCGTGGCCTTCACATCGCGCGCAGTACTGCCAGTCGCTGCCGACATGGCGCTGCTCTTGTTACCATTGCTGTTGCTGCTATTGGGGTCGCGGGGGAAGTTCGGGTTCGACACATCGAGACTCGCGATCGTCCAGTGGAGTGAGTTGCAGAAGACACCGTTGAAAAGCGCCTCGAGCTGCATCTTGAGCACTGGACGCAGCTTCGTCCAAAGCAAACGCACAATATCAAGGCACTTGATCGGGATCTTCATGTCCGAGCAGGCTCTACAGTCATAACAAAGTCAGGTTAGAGCACTTATAACTATTCCTACTAAGCTAAACACCAGTAAAATACTGCAAACAACGTACCCCAGGCGACAGAAGCGCAGTAGCCCACTGCAGAGGTCGTCCTTGATAAACAGCATGAGCGACTGCACCTGCGTGATGAGGCGCGCATCGCACGACAGCAGCATGCGGTGCAGCAGGTCGAGCGCCAGCAGTACTTCCCGTCGACTGGACGCGAACACCGCAGTGCCCGCGTTGCGCTGGTGCAGCTTCTGGCAGAGGAAGCCCACGGTCTTGACAGCACAGGGTAGTCCAAAGCCCATGGAATGCGTTGCAGCAGAGGATGATGACGCATCAGTATACACGGACGGCGAGGTGAATATGAAGCCGACGGCGTCGTGCAGGTAATTCGTCGCCGTGGCGCGCAGCGAGGGTGTGATGTGCCGCTGTATACAGGTGTCCAGTATACAGCACATAGAAATAAGTAGACAGCTCCAGCACAATGGTCTAACGAGCGCATGTAAGCATGAAGACGTACGTCATGTCGCGACGCGCGGCTGAGCGCGTAGAGCGATTCAATGAGCTGCCACATTGAGTGGTCCGAGAGGAACGGCGCCGCATGGGACGTCAGTACCGCGTGTAGCACGTCCACGACCATCACGATCACGTTCGCGTCGTTCTCGACGGTCGACTCCTGAAAGCGGCACTGGCCCACGGCGTCGACGACGTCCGAGACCGCGTCGGCGATCGCGCTCATGTCCACGACCTGCAGCCAGGGCCACGCACCGAGAAAATTGCGCACGGCCTCGAGCGCCGCGCCCGTGAGCGTGCTACTCGTCTGCTCGTGTCGAATGAGGTCCAGGAACGGCCGGAGCACCAGCGCTGGGTTCAGCTCCGCGATGTCTGTTGTTCGTCCATACGAGCAAAGATAGAGAGAGATCATTAGTGCATTCCCGGTATGCAACGACTCATAGAAAAAAGGAGATAGTGGTTACATATACAAAACGTACTTTCGCAGCGTTGCACACGTGCTCGCAGCAGCGCGAAGCTCTGGAAGATCGCCGTCTCGCCACCATCCTGAAGCACACGCGTGTCGTCACGTTGGCCTCTTGTTACAGACGCTCATACAGATCGCACAGAGACATCGAGATGCACAAGAGACGCACCTGCCCCTGGCGCTTGCGGTTCGGCGTCAACAGATACCCGTAGCGGCGCCTCGCGACACTCAGCACGCGTTGAAGATCGCCCAGCAGCAGCGCACGGGCGGTCATTGTCCGTACTTCGATTCGATTTTCTGCTTTGTGTCCCCTGCATGCAAGAAAGTGGGCAGAAAACCTTTCATACAGACTATGAAATAATACAGGTGTTGAGCAAATGCACAGTTACGAGGGTGTGTCACGGTACCGCCATTGTAAGTACTGTGGCTCACAAAAGACGACTCACTTGGCTTCACTATGCCATCTGTCAATTTCCTGTTGAGCCACCTGAAATCGACGACTATAGTAAAACCAAGTGCTATGTCCATTGTGAGGCAAGAGGCATGCTTGCACTGTTCAAGACATAATAAAAATTTCGTGCGAGAGCTCTTCGCTAACATTGTTGTGTGGATGATTCTTTCTGGCTTGTAAAGCACAGCAGCACGAGCATGGACGCGAGCGGCGCGGTGGGCGCCAATATGGGCGTGAGCGCGGCGATGGCGGCGGCTCACACGCACACGCACACCCAAATGCAACAGCAACAGCACGTGTTCGTGAACGACGTGCACAGCAACGGCGGCGACATTGACTCGCTGCTCTCGAGCTCAAGCGAACCAACGCCACAGGCACCACAGGGAGACGAGAAATTGCGAAGGGTGCACGAGCCCTACGAGAGCCACCGCGCACACGTGCTGCGCGCTGAGTGCTACCATCGCGGCATCCGTCCGATCAAGAAGGGGCCGCACGCGAATGATAACAAGAACGGTTATATCGTCCTACTGCGCAAGTTCGACGGCACGGGCGGCGCGAATGGCAACAATAGCCACAGTACTAGCATGATGTCTTCTATGCGTGAAGAGGATTTCGACAAGCGACGTGGTGACGAGGGTGATGACGATGGTGGTGGAGGAGGAGCTGATAGCAGCGAGGAGCACCTTCCGAGCTTCGCGAAGAAACGGAAGCTGCAGCAGTCTGGACAGCAGCTCATGCAACAACAACAACAACAATTACAGCAGCAGCAGCAACAACAGCAGAGCTCCGGGATGAGCACACCGACAAGTGTGCTGGTACCGAACGGCAGTGGTGGTAACAGCAGCACAATGGGCGCACTCGCTGGCGGAAACACAACAGGAGGCGTGGCAGACTTTGGGTTCTACGAGAACGGTCAGTCGACGCTCGTGCCTGTGCTGCCCATGCAGCAGTACACAACGATGGGCGGTGGCAAACCATCGAGCGGCCCTTCTGGAGTTTCGACAACGAATGCGACGACGGCAAACACGACGACGACCGACTTGGAGATTCTGAGCGGCATCGCCAACACGTACACACAGAACACGGCGGCGGTCGGCGACGTGCAGCTCTGCGGCTCGTGTCGAACAGTCGTGAACGACCAGCTCATGGAGTCCATCCGCCTCGGCAAGTGTAAAATGCAGCTACATGAGCAGCATCGACTCATGGACCAGCGCGACCGCGACACGTTGCACCTGAAGGAGGTGCTGCAGGTGCTCGTGGACCTACGCAGATCCTATCGCGATGCACAGAACGACGGCCTCAACCACGAGTTGCTCAGCGAACTGGAGGACGACATCGCGTTCTTTTTGGCGCTGAAAGAGCGCACGAAGGAGCGCATGCGACTCGCCATGCAGGAGGGAGAACGGACGACAGGCAAGGCAGTGAACAGCTCGTCCTCCTAGCCACACGCACGTGTGTGGAAAGCAGACAATGAAGGCAAGGCGTAGGGCTATCAACAGCAGACAGGTTACAAGCAAGAAAAGCGAGGCGAGGCCGAGATCGCTGATTTTAAAGGAAGACAATGTAGAAACCGTTGCGTGGTGTGGGAACCTCGCCAACTTGGACAGAGAGAAAAGAGGAGTTCACCTGTACCATCACCACCGTCTTGTACACGTGGCTGGCTTGAGTAGGATCACTACTCTTGCGATACCTCTGAAGGGCTGCTGGCAATGTTCTGTGATTCCCGCGCGCTGGACGATACAAAAAAGTCTCGAAGCTTCAAGGTGTCGTTCTCGCACCCAGACTTGCTCCGTTTCTCCAAATGACAAATCAGCTTCACCAGAAATCCTCGCCAAGTTCGCACCAGTGCGACGATGAAACCTGATTCGCGTTGTGCGACTAAACGTCGACGAGGCGAGTGGTTCACCGCGCTCTCGCTGCTGGCGGTCTCAGCTCTCAACTGCCTTCCGCGACTCGGCTTCTCTCACTCTCTAACAAGATTTCAAGCCACGACCCAGCAGATTCATCTCCTAAGCCAGCACCAAGTTCTGATTTTGTCATGACGAGCGAGCGCGAACACCAAGGCACACCCTTGTACGACCGCGTGGACTCGCCCCCCGCGAAAGACGACTCGATCGTGCTCATCCAGGACGGCTGCGTCGTCCAAGAATGCCGTGACGTTGCATCGCGACGAGGTTGCTCTGTCGCGATGCTTGTGCTGCTCTCGCTGCCGCGCATGGCCACTAACATGGCCTGGGCCGCGCAATGGGCCGCGTTGGGCCCATACCTGGGCACGATGCTCCCACCATACGCCGTGCAGCTGACTCAGGTCATCGGTCCGCTCTCGGGCATCCTCGTTGCGCCTACGATCGGCGTGCTGAGCGACCGCAGCACCAACAAGTGGGGCCGCCGCCGTCCGTACCTGCTCTACGGGGCCATCACGAGCGCCATTTGCTGGACCATGATGGGCTACACGCGCAAGATCGGCGAAGCACTTGGTGACAAGGGCGAGAGCCGTCTCTGGACGTCACTGCTCACGATCTTCTTTTACACGTGGATGGACGTGACCGTCAACGTTGTGCAGACGCCCGCGATCCTGATCATTGCCGACTTCGCCGGCGACAGGCAGACGTTGGGCGCCGGTATCGGCCAGGCGAGCTCAACACTTGGCTCGATCCTCATCGCCGGGTACATCTACTGCTTTGGCGCGGCCCACCTCACGCTGCGCTGGTTCCTGGGTATGCTCTCGGTCACGATGGTCACGACCGTCGGCGCGGTGTGCCTCTTTGCCAAGGAGGTCCCGCGCGCCAAGGACCCGCAGGACGACCTCATAACGACCTATAGACGCATCGTGGACGCCTTTGGCATGATCGTCCACGGTCTGCGCACGCTGCCCAAGGTGCTCGTGGTCTACTGCGTCATCTTCTTCACGGTCCAGTACGGCTTCACAGCCTACAACGGCAGCAAGGGCCAGTTCTTCGGCGTCGAGGTCTTTCACGGCGACGCAAACAACGCCGACACGTGTAAGCCCAATTGCTCGTACGCCCAGCAGAAGTACAACGAAGGCGTGCAGCTCGCCGGCGGACTGGCGGACATGATCTTTAACGTCGTCGGGTACGTGTACTCGTGGGTACTCCCATTCCTTGTGTACCGCCTGGGCGCGCGCTGGACCATGACGCTGGCCGGTATCCCGCAGGCGCTGCTCATGGCCATGGCTTTTTCCAAGTGCGTGCCGCTCAACGTCATCATCGTCGCGCTCACGTCCATCACGCAGGCCACGAGCTTCGCGCTCATCGTGCCCCTGCTCATCCACGTCTTTGGCAACGGTGCTGAAGTCGGGATGCACGTGGGCGCCGTGAACTCGGCCAACTGCCTCGGTCAACTACTCAACTTTGTCGCAAGCGCAGCACTCGTGCAGACAGCGCTCGGGTACGCGCT
This sequence comes from Globisporangium iwayamae, assembly GCA_023336215.1. NCBI lineage: Eukaryota > Oomycota > Peronosporomycetes > Pythiales > Pythiaceae > Globisporangium > Globisporangium iwayamae. The sequence continues at coordinate 21,152 of JAADWP010000085.1, read as the reverse complement.
CCCGGTGTTCCTCGGCGGTGCGATCTCGTTCCTCGGCGTGCTCATCAGCTTGTTCTTCTTCTACGTCAAGATGTACTCGATGTAGGCTGCCAGCCGTGCAGCAGCTTCTCGAAGATCTCACACCGTGGTGACCAGTGAGAGCGCTACGAAGAAGGCAGCATGAGATTAACAAACATTTCAAAGCACCGGACATTACCTCCAACGAATTCATGTTCTCTCTACAATATCCGAACACCTAAATCTTCAACGTTAGTGTTTCCCCGACCTCTGTTTTGTTGTCCCATGTTGCTTCCAACGATTTCCCATTCGCACTCGTGTCCATAGCAGCAACAGTATCTTTATACCTGTGGGATCAATCAGAGCCTTGTCGGATTCCGTCGGCCCGTGTATCCGAGTTTCACGCCATGGCTGTTATTGTCGACGCATGGATAAATCGTTCAAAGCATTAGCATCAGCAGTGTCATGGCCATTAGCAGTAGAGCTCGAAGCACGCACTAGTTTTCAGTGAGAAGCGTCTTCTGCGACAAATCCGTGTAGCTCTGCGAGAGGTGGAGCTCTGAACTTCTACGCTTATCAACACCAGCAAGAAAACAAACACGTCATTATCTCGCATTTGCACCAAGTAGACCTTTGTGAAAACCAGTTGAAACTGCAAAATCTAGAGCACGTACACCAGCTTTTCGCCAAAGTCTTCCGCTGCGACCAACTTCCCGATCCCGGCAAGCAGCGAGCGCTGGGAGCCCATTCGTCTGCCTGAGTTGGATCCAGAGCTCCCACTGCTGTTGCTGCTATTGTTGTTGTTGCTGCTGCTGGAACCAGAGTCGTCAAAGTACGGTGACGCGCTGCGTCCGGAACAACTCTTGCGCTCTTGAAGCGATTTCTCGTACTGTTGTCAAGCAAATTCCATCAGCATAGTACGCCATGCCAAAGATAGAAGAAAGAGATCTAGCATGGCACTCACAATTGGCGTCACGTGGCGCCTGTGCTGAGAGTTGTGTCTTGTGCCAAGCGCGTAGACGTCCTTCGGTGTCGCTTCCATGGACGTCTGGGACGCATAGCTCCTGTATTCCATTAGCTGTTAGCTACTGTAGTACTGCTGGAACCAAATGCTGATACACGTACGTTTTCCAGTCAGAGGCGTTGGTCTCACAGCCCGGCCCGACCTAATAGATCCAAGCATCATGGTGTCAGATATTAAGCCAACATATGTATGTATGCTTTCATGTGCAGTTGGCCTTCTCACCTGGTACACAGCGCTCTGGAACGGGATGCCAGGAACGCTCTAGATACATTCACGCAGTTTATACTCAGTCGTTCCATAAGCATCTTCAGACCTTTGATCCTAGTTCATGCAAGTGCGGTCAACGTACCGCGTCCCCAGACGGCACCTGGTGCGGCTCAAAAAGTCTCCGTCCGACGTTGTTGGCGACTGGAGCGGACCAGTCGGGCATGAGCCCTCCTTTGTCGTCGTACGCGAGGTTCTACGCACAAGGGAGCAATAAATTAGAACAACCGCGCCTCACAACAATGCCTATGAAGAATTTCGTGACTCACATCTTTGGCGGACGCGTGGTCGTCGTAAAAGCGCTTCTTGTACGACCGCTGCACGAATCCGCCCCAGTCCGCATCCGGGTGCTCGGGGGCGTACTTCTCGGTCAGATGGGGGATCGCTGGCTGTTGCTCGTTGTTGTCTTGAAAACTGGCCTGCCGACGTGCGGGGATCCCAGCCTCGAAGCGCGCACGCTCGCGCTCATCCTGCCTGTATCCTCGCTCCATTACTTCTTCTTCTCGCCGTGTCAACCGAGATGCGTTGTCCAAGTGCCTTAGCGGGAACTCACAAAGGGTCACGCTGCAAGGGCTAATTTAGCGAGCTGAGAGTCGAGTCGGAAGAAACGCAAAACGACTGTCAACAGCCTGGGCAATTTGATTGTCACTGCCAAACAGCGACATCATCATGGCGCCGTTGTTTTGTCCAGAGATTTAGTTTGTGGCTTGCCGCTCTGGCGTGAGTGCCTCAGTCGAGCCGCGAGCTCAAGCTGCTCCGAGACGTCCTTCATGTGCAGTTGGACGTCCTGCGTGAAAAGCTGGAAGGAGTTTTGGAGCACCTTCAAGTTGCTGCCCAGGCACTCGACGCGCTTAGCTACCTGCTGCACGCGCTGTCAGTAGGGACAGAAAGATGAGGAGCAAATCAATGTGGTTAGTCTCTTTGCAGTCCCATATTGGACCACCAGGTTTCCTTTTAGGGTGAGCGTCCAGTACCTGGTCATACTCAGCACACGGCAATTTGCTCTTCCTGTCAACGCGGACATGCTTCGCAAGTGGAGAAGCATTGTCGACACTGATCTCTGCTATCGGTAGTCGAGAGTTCTCCTTCTGTGAAGCCATTGCAAAAGAATTTGCTTGCCAGGAAGTGTGCGGAAGACGGTACTTTTCCTGGATTGTCGTCACCACAGACACAGCACGCTTTTCTCCTGTTTCTTGCAACGCACCTGGCGAGCTGCGACCTTCCTCGTCACCCTCAGTATCGTGCTTGCTTTGACTGCCAGACGGCGCCTCGTTCTCTTTTACTCTAACAGTATCTTTGCCGGGGTAAATCACCTGCGAAGCAGAGGTGGCTGGCCGTGAACGACTCTCCATCGCTAGTAGGTGAAGCGAGATCTCCGTCAAAATCATGACCATCCAGCCATCCGCATGTTCTTCACTTTGAAGCCCTCCGAAACACGAAGATGTGGACCACAGACTCCACAGCTTGCTGCTTGCATAAGAAACATCGACTAGTCCTTCGATTGCTTCACCTGAAGAGAGCTAGGACACAACACCACAGTCAAGCGGTATTAGTTGTGACATCATCATGAAGTGATAGAAGGAGCGGATTAATAGTTTCGTACGCTGACTGTCGGAGCCTCAAAGTACTCCTTGATGCTTGGCCACACGAGTCGCTTGACATTGTTGTTGTCAGAAGCAGACTCTGTCTTCACCTCCCAGTGCCTGACCATCGTGTCAGAGATTGAGACGATTTGGAAACCGCTGCGAGCAGAGCTCGCCTCGAATCGCGCGCAGATCTGTCGAATCGGATCGTACCGCTGCCTAGAGACACCAGGGAAAATCTGATTTATCAACAGCAGCACAGTTAACACTAAAGAAACTATAGCCATGGGTCAACCTATAGTCAGAAACCAAATGGTTCACCTTCTTTGCCTTCAAAGTCCAATGAGTGTACCATGCTGCATCTTGCGTCTCGCGCAACACCATCACCTGCATGAAGCAGAATCTAATGAGTGTGCCTCATAATACACCAGCACAGACCCGACGATTTGCGAAACGTACACTTAACGAGCCGCTTTGACTGCCTGCGAGCAGGAAATGGCGGATCTTGTTCGCTGAAGTCGACGCCAACCACCGAAGACTACTGTACACGCTCTGGGCTTCTGGACCTCCAGAGACCAACGACAGTCGTACCGCGTCGAGAGGGTTGTCGCGCATCGCAATGCCAGATCGCCAACAGCTCCCGTTTTGAAGTCTTCTCGCTGCAAATGGTTTGTCGTCTCGACTGCAGAGCTCTGCTGCGCGTCCGTACCACTCAAACGCCTCAAAATTGAGCAAATACAGGTGCCCAATGGCGTCTGAGAGCGCGCACCATCGACCATCTGAGCTAATGGCTGCTGTGGTGAGCGCCACGCTACAACCAGGGATCTCTGCGACACAGACCTGGCGGTCGCTGAGCCGCTCGCGCCATTGGAAGATGGCAAAGTTGCTTGACTCGTTCATGATCAAGAGCACTGCACCAGCCTGTGAGGTCGTACAGTGGCGACACACCTCCATACACGCGATACCATTTGCTGGTGAGATGGGAATGCGCTCGAGGAAGCTGAATTGCGCTATTGCTGGGTCGTGCGGACGATTTCTCGCGCTCTTCACGAACGCCTCGGATGCGCGCTGATACACTGGAGCGCTAACGTAGATGCGAAAACCAAACAACCAAGTTGATACTCTCGCATGACCAGCTTCATCCTCGTTGTCTTGCAGCTTTGCAGCGCCGACCAGTAAGACACCAGGAGCTACGAAGCACACGCACGTCGCTGTCATCACGCTCTGTTTGTCAATTAAACTCACGTTCCTCTGCACAGCGTAGCCTCGGATGTCCTTGAACTCGTCCAGCACGATCTGCATCAGGAACGGCAGACGCATTGTGCTATCCCTCGCATTATGGACTGGCGTGTTGTCATGGTTGTTATCGTCGGAAGAGCTAGGTGAAGCTGCCGCTGATGTGCTCTTGTTGTCCAGCAAGTAGAGGTCTACAACTGGACCGTTCGCAATCGCAACCACACCACTGACTCCACAGAGAGCCATACGCTGCGGCGTCACATATTGTGCTTGATCTGCGCATTTTCTCCGAAGTGCGCTGGGCAGCGCGATCTGCGCAGCAACACGCACACGTACATCACTCTCATCGCCACCGTTCGAGCTCTTCATCACTCGCTCGCAACTTCAATTCTGTGATCCCGCCACAATATTTGAACCGAACCCACCCAAATAGAGCACTACCATCTGGTACAGTGTACCGCTTCCAGATGTTACTGGTTCATTCGATCGACCATTTTGACACGCGAAAGAACCAAACAGAGCCATCGATCAATCCATCCATCATGAAGGTCGTGGCGCTCGTGAGCGGCGGCAAGGACAGCTGCTATGGAATGATGGAGTGCGTGCGCTACGGACACGAGGTGGTGGTGCTTGCACACCTTCACCCACCACTGGAACTCTCGCCCGACGACGCGGAGATCGACTCGTTCATGTACCAGTCGGTCGGCCACAACGTCGTCTCGCTGATCGCCGAGGCCATGGAGCTGCCGCTCGTGACGGGGGCGATCACGGGCACGGCGATTAAGCAGGAGATCGACTACCACGTGACGACAGATGGTGACGAGGTCGAGGACCTTTACCGCCTGTTGGAGAAAGTTGTGGTGCGTTATCGTAAATGAGCAGTGGCGACAGGTAATGACGAAGAGCTCATGGGTCTGCTTATTTATGTGCCTCTCTGTGAATGAATGGATGCAATCATACAGCTGCAATACCCGGACGTACAAGGCGTATGCACAGGCGCAATCTTCTCATCCTACCAGCGCAACCGTGTGGAGAATGTGTGCGTTCAAGCAGTCGTTGAAGTTGCGATGGATTCCGAGCTCTCTCACTCCTAAATGTTCACTGACTAATCTTTGATTGTCCGTAGCTGCTCACGACTGGGCCTGACGTCACTTGGATACCTTTGGCGTCGAGAGCAGGAGGAGCTCCTGGACGAAATGATCGAGTCTGGGATCGAGGCGATTCTCGTGAAAGTGGCGTCCATTGGCCTCATGCCGCGCAAGCATCTGGGCAAGACCCTCGGAGAACTCCAGCACGAATTTCTCGCTTTGGTGAGGTGCACATATGATGCAAGTCGCTTTGCAACAAGTATGATCACTAATGGCATTTATGTGACTATATTGACGCGCATAACAGCAAAACAAGTACCAGCTGAACGTGTGTGGCGAAGGCGGCGAGTACGAGACGCTGACGCTCAACTGTCCGCTTTTCAAGAAGCGCATCGTTATGTACGTTGGGTACTTCACTACCACTCTCTGGTATCACTTGATATCCATATGGTAACAATGTGTGCGCTGTATGGCTGCTTGGATCTGAAACAGTGACTCGTCGCGCGTCGTACTCCACTCGGACGATTACTTTGCGCCCGTGGCGTTTCTCGTGATCGAAAAGTGCCATCTGGAGGACAAGGAGCCAGCAAGTTCATTGAAGCTCGCGTCGCGCCTGCTGCCCTCGCCAGCTCAGCTCACTCTCAACACAACACAGGACGACTCCACTGGTTCCAACTCTAGTACTCAGCCTATTGCCACGACGCTGGCGCAGTCAGCACCAGCAGATCGCGCCTTTCTTCCAACGCACGGTCAGTTCCGCGATCTCTTCCACATGAGCGGCTTCATGAGTTCCAGCAGCGCGTCGCTGTCCCTCGAAGCCGAGATCAAAGAGGTCTTTGACCATGCCATTGACACCCTGAAGCAGCAACGCATGACGCTTGACGATGTCTGCTTCGTGCACCTGTACGTGCGCGACATGGGCGCCTTCACGCAGATCAACGCCGAGTACTGCAAGTACTTTGGACAGCACATGCCGCCATCGCGTAGTTGCGTCGAAGTGAGCTCGTTGCCGGCGCGCGTACTCATGGACTGTATCGGTATTCGTGGCAGCGGCATAAGCAAGTTGCAGCAGGCGCGCGTGGTGCGCGACGTGCTGCACATCAAGAGCGTCTCGACCTGGGCACCCAACTGCATTGGCCCATACAGCCAGGCGAACATCCTGCACAAGTCGCTCATCCTGCTGGCGGGCCAGATCTCGTTCCTGCCGCAGACCATGGAGCTCATCGGTGTGGACCACGTGGCGCAGGCCAAGCAGTGCTTCCGCAACGCTGGTCACGTCTTTGAAGCCCTGGATTCGAATCTGCGCCATGTGGGCTCGGCGATCGTGTACACGACCAACGTGCGCAACATGACGGAGCTTGTGGCCGTGTGTCGCAATCAGTTGGTGACGAATGGAAACCTGAAGGACCGATTCGAAGACGTGGTCGATAGCGACGAGAGCGACGACGAGCTGGACAAGGATGCAGAGCGAGTTGCGCTCGTCAAGAACGCGCCCATGCTGGCGATCCACGTATCCCGTCTGCCGCGTAGTGCACTCGTCGAGGTCGAGCTCCAGGCTTTCTGCCATCGCATTCTCAAGAACCTAAACCCCGTGAGCTCGGCCTTCGAGGTGACACCGGTGCCAGCAGCTGGAGCTTGGGAGTACGAGTGCCAGCGCACCATCATCCCGCGCGCACTGTGTCTCGTCATATGCACTGCGACCAAGGCGTCGGACTCTGGCGACGAGATTGCTGCTGTATTGAGTGCTGTGGACGTCAATCGGGTCGCCCTGGGGCTTCTCAAGTGCGTCGAGAAGAGTCTCACGAACGCGCAGCTTCCTTGGGACCGCGTGATCCACATGCGTGTCTTCTATCAGAGCTTGGCCTTCACCAGCGAGCTGGATATCGCCTCAGGTACGAATACTGTGTGGTCCTGTGGGGATATATCACACACACAACACAGCACAGTACAGCCAACCATTCCCTTACTAGTACTGACACGATGTCTCTTGCTTATTTGCTTCTCTTGTATGCAGCCTTCCGCGACGCATTCGCACTCGGCCAGCGCCTGCAACCTGCGGACAGTGAGCTGATGATGCCCGCGATGACGTTCATCCCGACGCTCGCGATCCAGAGCGACGCGCAGATTGCGATCCAGGTGACGGCGCACGATTTAGAAAAGTTAGAGACCGAGCTCTGGCTGCGCAAGCAAATCTAGACGACGAGATTACTGGCCTTGTGTCGTTTCTTTCATACCATACCCATGATCTCTATCTAGAATATGAAGAGAGACTCACAAACAAACCTATCACCTGCGCTTGCTGTATCGCTGGTCGTTGCTGCTGACTTCATCACGATCGCGACGCTTGCGTGAATCGCGGTCGTCCGGACGCTGCGACGCACTGCTGCCTCCACCTCCTCGTTCGCGGTCGCGTCCACCTCGATCGCGTTCTCTATCGCGGCCGCGGTCCCGATCGCCACCGCCTCCGCCACGGGCACCACTACGATCACGATCCCCACCACTACGGTCACTGCGATCCCCACGGTCCCGACCGCGATCCCGGTCACCGCCCGAGTCCCTCGAGGCGTCGCGACCACCGGAGCTCCTCGATGATGCGTCCCGCGAACTCTCTCTGCCCTCTCGTCGACCTCGCGATCGGGATCGCGATCTGTCGCGGGGCGCTGATGAGCCGTCGCGCGATCGGCTTTCCCCACGATAGCTGCTGCTGCTGCTGTCCTTGTCGTCAGGTCGGCGACCACCTCCGCGATCATCAAAGTCGCGAAGACCACGACCGCCTCGTCCCCCACCACGTCCGCCACGACCGCCACCACGTCCACCGTAGTCGTCTCCACCCATCCATCCGCCGCCAGGAGGTCCGTGTCCACCACCACCGCCCCAGTGCCCAGGAGGAGGTCCACCCCATTGCTGAGATGGGTGGCCAAAGGGACCAGGCCCACCACCTCCACCATGAGATGGTGGCCCCATGCCAGGGTGCCACCCACGAGGTGGCGCCATGAACCCGTGGGGACCTGGGGCTCCATGGGGACCAGGGGCCATGCCGCCTGGACCGGGACCACGAGGCATCCCACCCATTGGCGGCATGCCGCCATCGTTGCCCCACTGACCGTTGCCTTGTTGTTGCTGGTGTTGAGGATCGCCCGGCATCTGGACTCCTCCTTGCGGCCCGTTCCCTGAGCCGGGTTTCGGACCGTGGCCACCACCAGGGAACCCTCGTGGTGGCATCCCACCACCAAGTGGAGGTCCGCCATGCGGCGCATAAGAAGACGGCTTCGGATCGTGCGCTGGCTGAGTCACAGCAGCAGAGACGGCCTGGCGTGCGGCCTGTTCGCGGGTCTTCTCCATCGCGAGGTCACGTCGCAGTCGCAGCTGACGGCTTGCATATTCCTACAAAGAATGAGAGCAAAATGTATGCGTGAGCGTAATAGAGGAACACAACAGCTAGAAGCACAGTACCCGTTCGTACCCGCCACGAGTGCTCGTCAAAGCCGTAGTTGAAGTAGTCAGAGATATCCACGCCAGGCTTTCGCCACGGCTTGTCCTCAAGCATATCAATGTCCACGTCGAAGGCCGTGCGACGACCGCCAAAGAGCGCGAGGTCGTCGACGCCAGACGCTTCACCCTAAGACGAAGCACAATTTACACACATTCCACAAACACACACATGAGCATGAGCTGACTGTGTTGTCCCAAACCAAGTGCTGATCTAAAGACGTACCTCGCCCTGCTTGGTCTGGTGATGTAGGTGAGTCGAACCCACTGGAACGTGCTGTGAGCCACTCGGGAAACCGCCACGCACGTAGCGATTCGATGCCGCTGGGTAACAACAGCTTAGTGAGCTCACCACGTACAGTTTGCTCATCGCCACATAGTAAAAGACACACGTACCTCCAGTGAAGCGTAACATGGGCTTATTGCCTTTCGAGTCGTTGCTGAGCACGATGGCGATGTCCTCTTCGTCGTCATCATCGTCGTCATCAGCGTTGGGGTCACTCGGCTTGCTCTAAGACGACAGAAACAACGACTACCCCACATCAGCATACAGCATAAGCCACCTCGTGTCACATGTGAATTCTTATTTACACACCGCTGGTGCTCCACTGCCGCTGCTGCTAGTCGGTGCCCCATTTCTCTTGTCCGCCGCCGAAGAGCTCAACTTGATCGAGACGCCGCCGTAGAGTTCTTCGTCATCATCATCATCGTCGCCATTACCGGGGGCACCAGTACGACCTCCTTCTTCGCTCTTGCTCTCACTTTTGATCGAGCTATTAGCTTCTGGTTGCTTCTGGTTCTCCCAGCCGCCCGCATCGCCAGCCGCTTCCGCCGCCTCGCGCTTGCTCTCCTTGGCCGTGATCAGCACGTCTTCGCCAAAGTCTTCGTCCTGAAAGCCACAGAAGAAAGAGAAAACAAGACACATAAAGCACACACATCAGCATGCGTATGAAGAGCAGAGTAGCGCCTATTACAACAGGGGCCAGGCTCTCGCTCAGACAAGAAGCCGCACCTCCATGTTGCTTTCGCGCGCTTGCTTTGGCTCGGGTGCCCTCTTCCAAGAGGACGGAGGATGGTACGTCTGAAAACTTCGTTTCACTTGCGTCCACTATGGTGACGATGGGAACTCGGCCATTGGCAGCTTTTCCATTGTCACCATAGTAAAGCCAAGTGACGCGAGATTTCGTATTTAGACGAGTAACAAGTGGGGTAAGTTCGAATGACCAGCCAGTACGCTTGATACATCGAACTTTAGGCTCAAAACAGTGTGGGCGGGTTTCAGCCACGGCGGGTTTCGTTTGTAAACCCGTTTGGTATTTGCGAGGGGGGCGGCGTGATTGGCTCACGGTATTTTAACTTGGAGTTTGTATGCTGACGCCTTCGCGGCCAATAGTTTCCGCTCTTGGGCGCTGCACTTGGACGCCTTCGCTCGCTGGCGCCGCGGAAAACCAGTTCTTGTCTCGTTCAGATCTGCAGGTAAGCGAGCGAATGTTTGCTGCGTGTATGGGCCTCTGTCTGGCTGCCTGCCTGTATAGGTGTGGGCGACGGACAGTGCAGGTGATAGCGGCGGCGGCTGCTGTGGTCGGGCGGCGGAGGTGCTGGCTTTGCCGAACAGAGCTACAGAGACGAGTGGTGGTGCAGTTGACGAGAGACGCCACCGCAACAGCAACAGAACGCATGACGAGCTGTTGCGAGCGCCTTCATCCGCAAGAGAGAGCAGACAGGGAACACACGCACGCACACACGTGGGTAAACAGATACAAATTCAACATGTCTTCACGAGAGGTACAGAGAACGAGAGGAAACGAGAGACACGCATCAGGGATGAACAACATGTGAGCAGCTCTGTGACGACCAAGGCGACCATGCCAGCCGACAGATCAGTCAGATCACAACAAACCAGCCAGCCGCAGCCTGCATCCCCACACCAACTTACACGCCAACGTATCACGTGCACACATGACGGGACGAATGATGGCTAACAATGTCTAATTGTTTGCTCACAACCAGGAGAAACTAATCAGCCATGCCGCACTCTTTCGGTTACCGCGCGCGTACGCGCGACATGTTCGCTCGCCCGTTCCGTCAATCCGGAATGATCAAGCTCTCGACGTACCTGCGTACGTTCAAGGTCGGTGACTACGTCGACATCAAGGCGAACGGCGCGATCCACAAGGGTATGCCGCACAAGTTCTACCACGGTCGCACCGGTCGCGTGTACAACGTAACCAAGCGCGCTGTCGGTGTGCGTGTGAACAAGATCGTGGGCAACCGCATCATTCACAAGCACATCAACGTCCGCATTGAGCACGTGCACCAGTCCAAGTGCCGTCAGGGATTCCTCACGCGCGTTAAGGAGAACGAGCTGAAGAAGAAGGAGGCCCACGCCACTGGCGGTTAGTCCCTGCTGCCTTCCAGTTAATCGCCATTGTTTCTGCCTGAAACTGTATGACTGACACGATGGTTTCTCTTGTTTCTGTCATGCAGTCCGCGCCGTCATCAAGCGTCAGCCGACCCCACCAAAGGAGGCCTACACCTTGAAGACCAAGGGCGTCAGCCCAATCACCATGGCCCCACAGCCATTCGTCGACCTTATGTAATTCCTCCCTCCCCAGGTTTTCCTCCACTCTTCCGGCGCTTCGACTCCCGGGCATCTCTCTCTCGCGCGTGCTGCTCGTGCATCTCATGCGCCGCTGGCTCTCTGGTTCATTCGCGTTGCTCGCCTTGGCTTCGCGCGTGAGTGAGTGAGCACAAGTGCGTGTGCGAGCATGTGCGTGCGGTGAACGGAGAGAGACGTTTGGGTGGAGCGCCCTCCGCAAGGAAAGGAAGAGCAGAAGAATTTGTGAAACGAAAGAGTTGGCAAATAAATGAACGAGTCGTAATCCTACCATCGCGCTCCCATCGCTTTTCTCCCTCTCGTGTAACTATTGAGTGTCTGGTCTAGTTAGTGGCTTGCATGCCTATGATGTTGCTGCTGGGTCTCAGGCAGCTTGGCTCTTTGCACTGTTAGCAGCTCACCAGAGCGGAAGAGGTCGGTGAGCCAAGCCGTCGTCATGGCGATTGACTTGCTGTGGCTGTAAACAGCAAGCAGGTTATCCCTTCACAAGTCGCAAAGGGCAAATCTAGATTCGTACTTACCGGAGCACCTTACATTTTCCAACACAATCGGTCATTTTCGTACTTAATCGGATGCGAATCCGAGCCAAAATGGAACTTGATTCGAATGTGGAAACATTTGAAAAGCTGGCGTGGCTCTTCACGAGCAGCCACTTGGTGCCTCAGCAGCTCACCTCAGCTCAGCTCAGTTCAGCGCACTTGTGTAAAGCGAATAGAAGAGAGAAAGATGAATGCGCACGACCCCGCTGCCGAGATGGACGAGGCCATGATGCAGCAGTACGCTGACGTACGTTCGCTTTCAAGTGTCTTTGTCGCCACCCTCTTACCGTGTCTGTTGCATTGTTGTTGCTCAACATCTTGTACCTCTCTCATTGTTCCGTGACGACACAACCATTTACAGTGGCTGGACAACCTCGAACGGACGGATCCCGAAGGCTACAAGCAGCTCATTGCGACGATGCAGGCGCAGATCGAGAGTGGAGGTGCTGCAGGCGTAGGTGGACAGCAGGGCGACGCCAACGCGGCGCTCTTTGAGATGCTCGGTAACGCGAAAGCTGGTGCAGCCGGTGGTGAGAATGGGAGTGGTAGCGCTGGTGTGTCAGGTAACGCACACTACACAATCCTATAGTGTAAGCTCGCAGTGTAGACTCTAGTGAATGTCTGTCGTGCCCTAATGGTGACTTGTGCGCTCAACCAGCAGAGTTCAAGCCGCGCTTTCCTGGAAACAAAGTCATGGACGCGAACGGCCTGGCGGCACCACAAGAAGGAGTACAGAGTTAACATTTAGAAGTACGACGGACCCGGAAGCCACTCTTTGGGACTGACTCACCTCATGTGTTCTTATCATAGGTGTATATCGACGTGGAGCCGGGCTTCGTGATGAAGACGAGCGAGGTTAAGAGCGGCAAGAAGGTACAAAATCACAATGACTCGACATCACAAAGATCCTGTTGTCCTATGGGCTCACGTGCTGTTTTATGTTTGATTTGTTGTAAATGAGCAGGTGTTTGTGAACGTGTGCTTCTCTGACAGCATCCAGAGCTTCTCGCAACAGAAGAAGCTCGATGACGAGGGCAAAGAGCAGGAGGTACAAACAGCAAAACACTGTCGGATGTTAACCATCATAGCCCTCTAACTGATCGCTATCTCGCATACTGTTGTTGAGACAACCAGGGCATTCACGTCCCACTGAGCCTTGGAGCCCCGCGTGAAGTGAAGGACAAGAAGGGCGCGACATCGCTGGCGTTTGACGTGGCCGTGAACTCACAGGTCGTGGATGACTGCCGCGCGGACAAGACCGGCTCGTTTCGCAACTTTGTGTGTGAGCTGGCGCTCGAGTACATCGACCAGAAGGTAAGTTGCCATCGCTTTTGGCATTATCAGGATTTCACATACAATCATCAAGCTAACTAACCATTGGATGGTTAACCTTGACAGTACAAGATTCAGCTGGACGCGCGCTACAAGCTGCCGCGCCTGTCGTACTGCGGTGACTTGCCGCCGCCCAAGCACTACATCCGCAAGACGCAGGCACCGATGATTCAGGAGGTCACGGCCACCAAGTCAACGACGACAACCGCAGCAAACAACAAGAAGCTCAACAAGACTGCGACAGAGCAACAGCAGCCCCTAGTCGCCAAAACGTTGACTGCTCGATGTGAGCTCTATCAAATTGTCAAAGATAACAACAGCAGAGTGCTGTGCAAGCGTGTACCTGCAGTCGAAAAGCTCGGGAAGGCGCTATCGCCCCAGATCCTGCGCGACGCTGGCGATGAACTCGAAGTTGCGGTGCTTTTTGAGACTTTTCCAGTGCGCTCGACAGACGACGTGGAGCTCGAACTTGGTCCAGAATTGCTGTGTGTGAAGGCAACTGGCCATCACGACTTGAGTACGTTGCACTGTTATACCAACTACCTTGGTGTGTTCTGAGCTTTAGTGTGAGGTTATGCAATGGCTAACCGAGTGTTTGTGCCTTTGTGCTACTGTCTATGGCCTTACAGATGTATTTCTTCCGTACCCGATCGTGGTGGACTCTGCTCAGGTCACACTCAACCATCCAAGCAACAGCCTCGTCCTGAAATTGGCGATTGACAAATGTTGGGACACTGAGAACACAGACTGTGGCTCAGCGCCATGGCTCTTGGCGCAGGCTTTGAATGACGACGCCGGCGAAGAGGGCGACAAGGTACATAGAGTGGTGGCCAAGCCCAGGTCTCTGACGGAGATGTTCCAGCTCGAAGCGCTCGACGAGAGAGAACCAGGAGGTCTCACTGCCAGCTCTAATAATACAGCTCAACCAGCGAAGTGGGACCCCGTGGACGAAGACGAAGAGCTCCCGGAGGACCGCTTCCACCGCAAGGACATGATGTCAATGCACATCCTGGAGCAGCGCAAGGCCGAGCGCGAGCAGAAGGCGAAAGAGTCCGAGGCGAAGCGGAAGGCACAGAGAGTTGAGGTCCAGGAGAAGCAGCGGAAGGCCAAGGAGGCCGGCAAGACGTGGCGGGAGATGTATCCGAATGACCCCGAAACGACGTACATCGACATGGAGGACATCCTGGAGCAACAGAAGGCGAGGCAGCGAACAGCTCCGAGTGGTTCTGTCGACAAAGCACAAGCTGCTGGGGGTGAGAAGTTGTCAGCGAAGCCTGAGCTGCTACCAACGGACGCTGCGATCTCGGCGGCTGCTGCTTGGTCTGAGAACAAGCGAAACGGGAAGCTGGACCTGCGCTCGGCACTTGCGTTCGACCTGTTAGATTAGAGGATCTTGTCGATTTTGACGGTTATGCCTCGAGCGCCCCACGAGACTGAGGTTGGCTGAGAGCTACTGTTGAGTGGAATGGGAAAACTGCTGGATCTGTATTGTATATCGGACGAGGCTCTCACTCTTCTTGTGTGTGAGCACTGCTGGATGGCTCTGCTTTATAGCGTGATACCACGAACTTTTCTCTATGCGTTCGAGTAGTTGCGGTCACCGAAGATGGTCGAGCCCACGCGCACGTACGTGCTTCCACACGCAATCTGAGCCACACAAACACACAAACGATCATTAGCATTGGCAGCTTATGACGAACAGCTCACAACCGATAGATAGCCTCTCGACAACGCACCGCAAGCTCGTAATCCCCCGACATGCCCATGCTCAGTCCCAGCTCCGTCTCGGGTCTGCCAAGCGCCTCCGCCACGGACTTGCGACAGGCCACAAGGCGGTCAAAGCACTCGGAAGTTGTGTCTCCATAGCGGCCGATGGTCATGAGGCCCGCGAGATGCAGGTGCTCACACGAGTTGACGATGTGCTGCGCGAGCTCCACGGACTCGTCCACAGTCGTCGTCCCGCTCTTCTGCTCCTCGTTGCTCGTGTTCACCTGCAGCAGCACGTTGAGCTGGCGGCTGGCGCGGAACTCGCCCGAGGCCTTGTTGAGCGCATTCGCGATCTTGATCGAGTCCACCGTCTCGACCATGAAGAGGTTGGGCACGTCGCGCACGAGCGCCTTGGCCTTGTTCGACTGCACGTGGCCGATGTAGTGCCACTTGATGTCCGCCGGCAGCAGCGACGTCTTCGTGATCAGCTCCTGAATCTGTTGTTAGCGTATTGTCATAGACATTGCACCGTCAGACTCACACCAAGCAGAGCGGTGTGGTTGCATGACGAATGGCTTGGAGACGAGACGTACATAGTTTTCACCAAAGTGGCGCTGCTCGTGCTCGTACGCGGCCTGCAGGTCCTCGATCGGCTTGGTCTTGCTCACAGCGATTAGTGTGCACTAGTAGCACACAACCACACACATACATACAGAGACACATGTGCAATGCGATCCACAGACACATCGTTAGCTGACAGCGCAAGAACACTGTCGACGGACGACACGTGAAGAGCTCTCTCTCCATAGAGAGAGAGAGACACACACAATAGATAGCGACAACTAGAGAGAGCAATAAGAGCGCACCTGCTGCTTATGGCTGCTCGCGGCCACCGCCTGCGCGACTTTCGAGCGCACGGCCTGCAGGTTGCGCACTACGGCGGTCGCACTCGACGCCATTTGCTCCTTTCTTTGGCTTCTTTTCGCTGTCAAGTCGTTTTCTACTGTCGCACTTCCTCACCGGAAGGGCGCAACAGAAGCGGCTGGTGGCTCGCGGTGTAATGTTTCAGTCACAAGTACAAGCTACAACCACCAGCAGAAGCTCAGTCTTTTGCAACGTCTCAACAACACAGTCGAAACAAACAAGCTATGCATATATCGATAAACTTAACAAACTTATTATATGTGAAAGGATTTTTGAGCATTAACTCGCTTGAATATATAAAATTCATATATTACATTATGCATAATATAAAATTTATACTGTTTGGTAGTGTGATCTCAACTTCAATGTGATTCTAAATACTGCGCAGCACAGGCAGCCAGTCATGTACACTGTAGCAGTGACCTTCCACAGCAATGAGCAGCGACTCGGAATCGCTGAGATCTGAGCTTCTGACACATTCAATCGATGTGGTTTGCGCCGATCGTCGTCGAGGGTTTCCAAGTTGAGGCTTAGAACTCGAGACTCCAATACTACTCTCCTGATTAGCAACTTTCCTTGTTGACAACAAGAAGCGCCGCTCAAACAGATCTCAGCCGATTGGACACCATCAACACTCAACACGCGTGCTTCGTAATGCACTGCACATCCCTGGGGAGCATATTGATATCCTCGCTGAGTCTGCACAAAGTCTCTGATCAGATGAAGGGGTGAAAGCGCGTGTGTGTGTAGTACCTCCGAGGCATTTGAACTCGAATTGTTTGGCGACAAGTGTGCGTTGCACTTGTTCAGCATGATGAGTGTCTGTCCACTTGAGCACGACATCTAATACAACAGATAACTTAAATGAGCATCGCCAAACAAGACATGTTCATCCCTCCAAAACTGCAACCACAACAAGGAGCTCCTCACAACTACCACATCGTACGTACACCCTCATCTTACGGACGGGACTCAAGGACGTGTGGCCGCCATGTAGAGCGCCCAGGAGCGCGTGAGACCGTCGTCCATGGCGGCCGTCTGCAGCTTGGCCATCGCCACGTCCTTGTTCACGGTTGCGTAGTTGGCGTAAAGCAACGACGTCCACGTGTTGCTGAGCTCGTTGTTGACGACGATGGCCTCACGCGACAGCACCTGGTTCCACTCCTCCTCGACGAACTGGCGCGTGCGCACGTACTCGGTCACAGGCGAGATCGGAAGCATCTGGATGCCGTGAATCGCGTACTTCTCGGCACTGAACCACGTGGCGTAGTCGATCTTGTTGTCGAACATGATGCCCGTGACCTTGTTCGGGCGGATCTGCGCCGGCTGCGCCACGTTCGCGTTCGTCATAAGGAAGTACGTCTTGATCGCACGCACATCGAGCTTGAGCATGAGCTGGCCGATGCGTGCCAGCTCGGCGTTGTTCGTCACCTGGCCGAAAAGCGCGAGGCCATAGTAGAAGTTCACGTCCTCGGACGTGCTCTCCTGGTCCTTGCCGTCGGCGAAGGGCGTGACGCCGTGCGAGTAAGAGTGACCGCGGTACCAGTCGAAGTTGCGGAACTTGGGGAAGTATGTGTCGCTCCACGATGGGTTTGCCACGTCGCGGATGAGGAAGCTCGTCATGGCGTTGAGCTCGCCGATGCGCGCCCACGTAGGCTCGAGGCGGTTCACGATCGCCGCCGTCACGATCCAGTAGCCGAAGTGGTAGTGGTGGTCGTTGTACATGGTATTGCCGAAGTCGGCATTCGCGTCGTTCTGCTTGAAGCCCTGCGAGCTCAGAATGCCGCGGTAGACCGTGTCGTAGCTCAGTGTGTTGGTCCACTTGTTCTCCAGGAAGGGCGTCAAGATGCTCTTGAGCTTGGTCATACACTCTGAGCGCAGCGTTGTGTCGGCGCTGCCGATCACGGACGCGTCGTTCGCCATGAGACAGAGTGACGCGTACTTCTGCGCCGCCTTGCCGTTGAAGTAGTAGCTGCCGTCCAGTGGCAGGCTCCAAGTGGCGCGGATGTCGCTCGTGAGTGTCTCCTTGATCTTCTGCGCGGCCACGACGCTTGCCGACGGCTTGCGCGGTGGGTAGAAGTCTACGGGGACGGCCTGCGTGTCCGTGAAGCGCCACACGGGCGGCGTCGTCTTCGTCAACAGCGCTGTCATCTTGCCGCGCGTCGTCGAGTACGCTTCCACGCCACTGCTGACCTCCGCCGCGCTCGTTCGGTCGAGCGTGTCCACGTGGTGGATCTGCGCGTAGTGTAGCAGACCGGAGCCGCAGCTGCCACTCGTCTTCCAGTTGTACGAGTATGAGCTCTCGTCGCGCGCCTCGACGTCTCCGCCTTCGAGCACGCAGAGGCGCGCTGTGTCGAAAATGCTCTGCTTGTCGGCACTCGGGATAAGCGCCACGCGAGACGTGCCGGTGAATTGCGCAAGTCCAACCAACTTGGACATTCCGTCTACTTTCAAAGAGACGCTGGACGAAAAGTACAGTGTCCACCGCTTTCCGTTGTTGAGCTCCAGGACGAAACGGTCGCTGTTCGTGACGAGTCCGGAGATCGCGTTTTGTCCATTGACGCTGACGATCGCGTAAATGGTCGAGAAGCTCGGCGTCAGCGCCGTGTACTTGGCCGTAGCGAACGCCATGCCGCTCACGAGCGTCGACTCGAACTTACCCGCGCCCATGGCGAAGCGCAGCTGAACGCTCAAGTCGTCCCATCCGAAGATCTCAAACCTCGGTACGGACGTGAACTCCACAGCGGAGAACACGATCTCCTCGTTCACACCGTGGAGATAGAACTTGTTTGCGTTGCCGTTGCCCGTGCTGCCGCCGTAGCCGCGCGTCGGGTACGGGTAGCTGACGCTCAGTCCGAACGGGGCGCTGACAACCAACGGGCGCACCGTGTACGGATTCACCCACGCGGGCTGCACCTGCGCGTCCGTGGTTGCGGCGATCATGTTGCCCCACCAGTTGTTGGTCGGGATTGCCTTGCTGCCCACGAGCCCGGGAGCAATGAAGCGCGGAGGGAGGAACGCGCTGTGCGCGTTCGTGTACGGGAAGAGCGATTGCGGCGGCGCGTCGGTCGAGAACGCCGCGAAGAGCTGGAAATCCTCCTTCGGGGCGGTCGTGACGTTCGCGCCCTGCAGCTCGAGCTGAGCGAGCGAGCGTCCGCAGGTGTTGGCGAGCACCGCCGCCGCGAGCGTGAGGCAGGCACGAGGGATTTGCACCATGGCTTGGGAGTTTTTTCTTCAGTTGTGTGAGCTTGGGCTTGTGAGCTTGCTTGCAAATTGAGAAATGAGTGTGGATAAAGGATCGTTGTGGATGGTGGAGGTTCCCCAGTGTTGCTCCGAGTGAGTTTCTTTCGCCGATTTGCAGGCCACAGACACATTCGATATCATGGTCGCCCACTCTCCACGGGTCCATGGGACCTACTGTGGGGTCACGGCATCCCTTTAAGCCAGTTCCTTCGAAGACAGGCTGAGGTTTCCCTCTTTGGAACGTGAAAGCCTCCTCCGGTCGCTTGGTACTTCAAAAAGAACGGCAAGGCTGAGGAGGAGGGAGAAGAAAATCGAAGATCGGCTAGCCAGAGGTCTCCCTCCCTTCAGCTCTATCGAAGGGGTCCGATCACTACTGTTTTTGGCTAACCTGTCATTCTGAAGTACTTACTGACTGGGAGAGTGCCACGCTACATGCGAAGAATCAGGTGTGCCCACGCCCACCGCACACACACACGCGAGCCAAGCACGCACAGGCAAGGCTGCACTGTATGTAGTACATTCAGACTAGACCGTCCACATGCCTTCGCCACCAGTCATTCGATACTGTGCTTTCAAGTCTCGTTCTGGTACATACACATCAACGAGTGCGCCTCCTACCACGTACGGTAGGTACCTCGTTCTCAGATTTAGACTTGAACTTCTTTCGAAGCTTCTCTCTCAGTCGGTCGAAGCAATACTGTAGTAAAGTACCCGCCAGCGTTCTATTGCGCAACTGACTCAGCAAGCGATTTGTTGAGGTAGGTTGGTTTGAGTTGCCGGCGCTTGATTTTTTTAGCTTAAGCACAGGAAAACCCCGAGTTTATCAAAAAGATAGAGTGGCACCGAGCGGCGAAATCAGCGCCCGGCACTTCAACTTAGAATGCCTCGTCTTCCTACTAGCGCGGCCTCCCAGTTGAACTGCCGTTACTTGACTAAGGTCTTCACCGATTGCCGCTCACCCATTCCGGCATTCAGGTGTATTTCTTCAACTTTGGCAACACAACACGTTGCACCCGCGATGGTGTTCGTTGAGCAAAGTGCAGGTGATACTCGCACCTGCATGCGTGCACGGGGGAGTGAGTGCCTCCGATTTTGAAGTGTTGGCACTTGATTCACCGCACACTCATCCAGGGAAAGACGTGCCAATAGAGCGATGAGTTTGGCTCAGATCCAGGCTGAATGGAGCTTGGAATGGACAAAAATGACTTGATTTCCAGTGATAAGGCACATTCACCAACGGACATAGGTGAAGTGTCCAATGCTCATGCATTAATACACCGAGCATTCATCAGAATGGCTCGGCTTGCTTGGAAAGACTTGGCGCATGAAATGAACCATCTCCCAGATGCAAATAGGATTCACATGCCCGTTCTGCAACTTCAACTGGGGATGCTGAGTCAACTGTACGCTTTTGTTGACGAGCTTGTGAGTGAGCGAGGCATCCAGAGGCTTATGGTGGTGATGCGTAGTGGCAGCTCCACTATCAAATCAATTTGGTGAAAAGGAAACCGCTCACGCTTTTCTGCTCGAGTTTATGAGGACCGTCCACGTAAAAATGTCCTGATGTTGGGCTTGCAGCTTCCTCAGTTTTATCTGACCTCGACTGATCTCGAAGTAGCTGCTTCGACTGCTCAACCTGGAGTTTGCTACTGGTAGAGTCGTGCGCGTGCTGACCTTCTGGCTGACCTCTTGGCGATGACCTGGTATGGGGACCCTACCACGGAGACGGCCATTGGCCGCCTCGGAAACTGTTGTTGATGATAATCTGATCGATATGTCCAAGCTCGTGCAAATACCAACATGAACATTTGGAAGCAGAGTGCGCGAGGATCCAGCCGAAGGCGTTCACAGTCTGAAGACATTGCGTGAGTAGAAAAGATCGGGTGCCTAACGAACGCTCATTCGGGAGGGATGGACAAGAAAAAAACCCAGGGTGCTGGAAATTTTGCTTTAGCTTGTGGAGAGTCAAGCAATTCATCACACTCTTGTCCCTGCTGGTGTTGTTTGGCTGTGAGTGCTCTCGTGGAGCCAATCCGGGTGGTCGTTTCGAAGCGCAATCATCGAAGGAGAGACAGGTGGACATTTCTGTGTCGTCCCACTGTTGCTGCT
>JAADWP010000849.1:0-14241 GCA_023336215.1 Globisporangium iwayamae | reverse complement strand
TTCATGCACACGGACACGTACAGTGCGTGGAAGATCTCAGAATTGAAGATCACCATCTCGGGTGTCATGTCCTCCATGCTTCGGTACTCGTGTGCGATCCAGTTCTTCGCCAGCACCTTGATGAGTGGCAGCAGCAGTGTGTCCTTGGCGACCGTGGTCTTTTTGTCAAGAATGTTAGCGTTCAAAAATGTCACTAATAAAGCTCATTACTCTTCTGAATCATAGCCATTTATTTACTTAAATAGCCACATATTTTTGCTTATCTTACCGCCTATAACTATCCACAAGAAAATGCTTTCCGTGCCAAAATCTGTGGCCCCGCCCACTCACAGACACCAGCGCTAGCGAGAAGCTCACAGCACGCAAGCCATCGAGCAAGCCATCGAACAAGCCATCGAAGCATCATGCCGACCGTGGGGGTGAAGCGCGACGAGCTCTTCGCGGCCATGCAGCAGACGTACACGGACGAGGAGTTCGACCACCTCTGCTTCGAGTTCGGCATCGAGCTGGACGACATCACGAGCGAGAAGCAGCTCAAGCAGCGTGAACAGGGCAAGGCCGGTGGCAAGACGCACGACGACGTCTCGGACGCCGTGCTCTACAAGATCGACGTGCCGGCCAACCGATATGACTTGCTCTGCGTGGAGGGTATCGCGCGCGCGCTGCGCGTCTTCCTGCAGAAGGAGCGCCCACCGGTCTACAAGCTCGTGCCGCGCGCCGAGGGGCCGAACGAGATTGTCGTCAAGCCCAACACCAAGGTTCGTATAGCGTGTCGCTCGCTCACTCGTTCTGTGCCTTTGCTCTCGCTGCTGTTTAATATATGAAGCTCACTAACTCTTGCATGGTGGATGTTACACTATCGCAGCTTATCCGTCCGTTCGTGGTGTCGGCGATCCTGCGCAACGTGCGCTTCACGCAGGAGCGCTACGACAGGTAACTTGTGATCTGCCATTCGAATGTCCTCACTTTTCGCAACTTATCGGGATCTAATGCTTTTTGATGTGTCGTGTTTCTGTCAGCTTCATTGACCTGCAGGATAAGCTGCACCAGAACATCTGCCGCCGCCGCACGCTCGTAGCCATCGGCACGCACGACCTCGACACGATCCAGGGCCCGTTCACCTACAACGTACGTCACCATCACACGGACCTCTGGACGCTTGTATAGCAATCCCAACCAAAGATTCTAATCTATTATCGCACATTGATACTCTTCATGCCTTGCTATAGGCCCTCCCGCCGACGGAGATCAAGTTCACGCCGCTGAGCCAGAAGAAGGATTTCAACGCGAAGGAGCTGCTGGACTTCTACCGTACGAACGTGGATGCGAAGCACCTGAAGCCGTACACGGACATCATCTACGACTCGCCCGTGTACCCGGTGATCACGGACGCGAACGGTGTCGTGCTCTCACTGCCGCCGATCATCAACGGCGAGCACTCCAAGATCTCGCTCGACACGAAGAATGTGTTCATCGAGTGCACGGCCACAGACATCACCAAGGGCAAGATCGTGCTCAACACGATGATCGCCATGTTCTCCGAGTACTGCGCCGAGCCGTTCACGGTTGAGCCTGTGCGCGTCGTGTACGAGGAGGAAGACGCGGCTAAGGGTATCGTGGGCGAAACGACACCCGACCTGAGCAACCGCACGGTCGAGGCGAACGTCAAGGATATCTACTCGATGCTCTTTGGCAAGAAGGAGCCGATCAACCTGGACCTGCAGCGCATCTGCGAGCTCTGTGACAAGATGCAGCTCTCGGCGTCACCATCGAGCGACAGTCAGCGCATTATCGTCGAGGTCCCGCCGACGCGCTCGGACATTTTGCACGCCGTGGACGTGATCGAGGATGTGGGCATCGCTTACGGGTTTAACAACATCCCGCTTACGATCCCGTCCACACAGACAATTGGCCAGGCGCAGCCGCTCAACAAGTTGGGCGACCACTTGCGCGATGAGATCAGCCGCGCGGGCTTCATTGAGCTGCTCACGCACGGCCTCTGCTCGCACGACGAGAACTTCAAGTTCCTGAGCCGCAAGGACGACGGCAACTCGGCCGTTGTGCTCTCGAACCCGGCGACGATCGAGTTCGAGGTCGTGCGCACGTCGATGCTCCCCGGTGTGCTTAAGACGATCCAGAACAACAAGTCGATGTCGGTCAAGGACGGCGTGAAGCTCTTCGAGATCTCGGACGTCGTGCTGCTCGATGACAAGACGGATGTGGGCGCCAAGAACGTGCGCCGCATCTGCGCGTCCTACACGGGCCACACGGACGGCTTCGAGGTCATCCACGGCCTCGTGGACCGCATCATGCAGCTGCTCGGCATCCCAAGCGCGCTCACCGTGGACGTCAAGACTGCGCCGACGTACTACACGATCACTGGTGCGGCGGACGCGACGTACTTCCCGGGCCGCTGCGCCGACATCACGCTCTTCAAGCAGGACGCCAAGCCACTCAAGCTCGGCACCTTTGGCGTGCTGCACCCGGAGGTGCTTAGCAACTTCGAGCTTTTACATCCGACGTCGATCGTCGAGATGGACCTCGAGCCGCTCGTCTAGACTGAGAGAAAGCCAAGGAGTGACAAGAAGAGATACGAACCAGAGGCTTCGATACTGAGGCTGGCTACGCGGCCATGAGAGAGAGGGAACGGCCGACTGGAACAAGATGAATGGATGGATGACTTTCTGCACAGAGTCCTGGTGTTGCTGATTGTGGTGGTGATGCTTCTTGTTGGCGCTTGGTGACTGGGCTGGCGCCCCCAACCTCGTGAAGGTGTAAATTTAGTCTCGGCGAGGGGCTCAGGTTTGATGAGCAGCGCTCTATCTATAACATTGACTCTCATCTTTGCAGATGTTCTAGGCTCTGGGGGCTGAAGCTTGTGTGCTTGGCATCTGAACCCACTGAAGAAGAGCGACGACGAGAGTTAGAACGCGCCTCCCCCTAGTTAGCATGCCGAAAGCTACGAATGAGAAGGGCGACGCGCTCGACCGGGAGCTCGCGCTTCTCGCCGATACGATCAGCCTGAGCAACCCGCTCACTTACGGCCACAAAAGCGACTGGTGCGTAACATAATTTCGCAGACTTCAGGATGAAGTCTATGGCCCCTGCGAGGCTCAGCCTTCGCGCTTGTGGCTCTATGTGTTTACAGGCAGACAACCAAGAAAGTGGACGAGGCGAGCGCCAAGCACGAGGGCGAGTTCGCTAAGACGCTTCCCAAGACGTTCATCCTGACCGAGCCGCGACAGACGAAAGGCGCGTTCGCGGCCGCCGCCAAGGCCGCGCGGGACCCGATCCAACCCATGCGGCCTGGCCGCCTGAGCGAGAACGGCAGCTCGGGCAAACTTGACTCGAGTAACAACAGCAGCGGTAGTCAGTCAAACAACAATGCGGCGATCGTTGTGGCCCTGAAGAAACGCGTCCCGCTCGCCAAGCGCAGCCACATGGACGGTGTGCTGTGCAACATCCCGGGTGAGCCTGGTCCCATGCGCACGACCCAGACCGACGCCTTCGTACATGACGCCGAGATGAACGACATGAACCAGAACAAGGACCTGGTTTTCCACCGCAAGCGTGATGCGTACTCGGACTACGTCGAGGCGCGTGCGCGCTTCAGTAAGATGCACAGCGTCAACTAGTTAGAAATTGATGGAGAACCATTTTCCTGGTTTTATAGACAACTGCGAATAGATGAAAATGGCCAAACTAATTTCCATGTTTCTTCATTCGTCATCCCCATGGTCTTCGCAATCACCACTAGCATCGTCCTCATGGCCTACGGCGTCCTCATCTTGTAATGAAGCAATGTCTGGATCGTCGCTGGTGTCGACGTGGCCTTCATCATGCTCTTCACCATTTTCTTGGTCTTCCTCGGCATCGTCTTCCTCGTCGTGATCTACTCCTATTGCTAGCTTCACTTCTGCTAGGAGGCCAGCAGCTCCAGGGCTCAGCTCCGAGGCAGGCAGGATCGATGCGAGTGACTCCATGTACTCCAGCTAAACAGTGCCAGCAAACAGGCACCGATTAGTTGAGATCCTATGCAAACTCACACATTGGGTATAAAAGCAAAGTTGGCCTTTTACCTGGGACTGCGCCTGTGAGAGAGCCATAAAGAGATAGTCCTGGTGCTCCTCAGACGCTTTCTTCTCGCGAGAGCTCACGAATCGTGCCGCTGCTTTGGATTTGCTCTCACTCAGCGCCTCTGCTTCACCGCCAGATCCACTTGCCTTACCTCGCTTGGGCTTCTTCGCCTTCTTCACCCTTTTCTTCTGTGGACTCGTGTGCTTTTGGTTTGTCTGCTGAGAGCCACCACCAAGAGCAGTAGTCGCTCCTTGTTGCCCAACAGCAGTACGGTCATCATTTTCTTCTTCGTACTCACCCGCCTCACGAAGCCGCAGCACGACGCTGTAGGGGCTCTTCGTGTTCTTCTTCGTCGTCATTTGCTGTTGCTCAAAGAGCTCTGGAAGCGCGCCTATGCTCCGGCTTTTGCCGAAATCGTTACCACTGGACAGCCGAAGTGCCGCCAGCTGCTGCTCCGCGAGTTTGCGGTGTTGTTGTTTCTTCCTGCTCGCCTCCAATCGCGTGGCACTCTCGAGCATGTGGTGCAAAGGGTGGCCTTTCTCGAGGTCTTTCTGCTGGTGCAACTCCCTAAAGAACATCTCCTCGCGTTGCTGAAGTGCGCTAGCACTCTGGCTGCTACCCAGACTTCCAGGTTTCAAGTCACCAAAGTCTGCAGCGTGGATCTCTTCAAAACTGTCAATACGCTGGGGGAGCTGCGGTGCCGAGGGCCAGGAGCTCATCGTACTTTGTGCTGTTTTTGAGAATTTGCTGTCAATGAGGTTGTTGTTGCTGTTACCGTAGCTCTTGTTTTTTTGGTCCTTGTCCGAGGCGGAAATTGGTTTCCAGGCTGATGCTGGCGGCTTCTTGGTGCTGTCCATGCGACTGCCTTTCTTCAGTGATGGCGGTGGTGAGCTGCTCCTGCCATTCGTACCAGTGCCAGATAATGCCACAGTGAGTGGGTCCAAAGGATCTAGGCGCTTCTTGGCGTCCGAGAGCTCGCAATGTGGACGCAGGATCGCCGGTGCGGACTGGCGGATCGAGTTGACCTCGAGCGACGTGGTCGTGTAGTCCGAGTATACGAGGCAGCAGCTCTCACACACCGCCACGGGTTTGTGCAGGAAGATCGGGTCCTGTCGGTGGCGCTCAAAGTCCTCGACGCTGAAGTTCGGATGAAGATACTGGATCACGGGCGGGATCACAAGCTCTTTCTGTGTGAGCGAGCCAGAAGTAGATGGGGAGTGAGAACTCGACATGGTCATCGCTGCTTTCTTGGTATTGCTGCTGATGGCGAACGAGCCTTTCTCAAAGCACTGGAGGATACCAAAGCCGACGCCACCGGCGGCCTGCACCAGTCGCTCGTCAGGGGGCCACTCGATTGCGGCGTGCTCATTCTCGTTGACCTGGAGCCGAAGGAACCGCATGAATCGCTGGAAATGGTCCAAGATCGCCTTGTACGTTGTCGCCAGCAGCTTCTTCTGCTCCAGCTGCAGGCCGCAGCTCATGCAGCGCGCAAAGCCCAGCCGCTTCTCTTCTCTGGCGTTGCTGTTGCTGTGTGAACTCAAGCTTGAGCTTGAACTTGAGCTGCTAAGGCCAGCGTGGTTCTGGCGGAACTGGACGAACTCGGGTACCTGGGCGTCGTTGACAATGTCTAGTGGCCGGATGGGCGCGGCAGTCTCACCAGCGTTCACGTTGAGCAACCGCAGCGAGGAGCACCAGAGCAACCAGAGCTTGTCTTCCGCGTCGCTCTTGAGGTGTAGCACCATGCGCGAGATGCGATATTTGTGATACGACACCTGGGTTACGTGGTCCACGATCTGTTCGCACAGAATTTGCACTTCCCCTGGCAGCATCGCGCCGCGCACGGGCTCCGGCCGCGAGTGCATGTCAGCGCCATCGAAGGTCACCCCGCGGTCATAGATGCTGAAGCGCTTGTCGTAGACGTTCTTGAGGTTCACGCGGCGCTCGAGGAGGCAGATCTTGGGCGACCAGATCGCGCGGATCGTCGCGTTGCTCGTGCCCTTGGGCAGCACGAACTTCTGCAGCATGCCGTTCTGGGACTTGTCGCGCTTGTACAGAAAATCTCGTAGTGCCTCGGTGTCAAAGTACTCGATCGTCGTGGCCGCTGAGGTCTGCTTGTCATTGCTGGTACTGCTATTGCTGGTGCTGCTGCTGTTGAAGTAGATGTAGTAGGCGACGATGTCGCTCGCGCTGCGCTTCTTGGTGAACTCATGCTCGATTTGCAAGTTGTTGAGGTTCACCTTGGCCTTCTTCTTGATTTTGCCCGAGCGTAGGCTCGTGAAGTACCACGCCGAGGGCTGGGAGAACTTGTAGAGCACCGTGTGCGGAATGAAGATGCGCGGCCCCGCGTTGAAGTCATCTTTGCACCATAGAAAGTAGAAGAGGTTTTCGATGAGCCCGTCGCCCTCGAGCGGCAGCGGCGTCGCCATTACTGATACGTAGCTAGCTAGTCAGTCGCTCGCTTAAAGTCCTGTGGACAGCTTTGGTCAACTTGGTCATCGTTTTCGAGCCCAAAGATGACAAGAATAACACCGGCCCTCCGTTTCGCAGCAGGGTCCGGCTGGGTAGTCAAGCTGAGCACTTCGCTCACACTATAGTTCTCGACTAGTAGCTTACCTCACCATGGCAGGTCATCGTATGCCCATGACAGCCAGCATGACGAGCCACCTGGCTGCCGTGGCCGCCGCGGCGAGTGCTCAGGTCGAGATGAAAGGTCAGGACCTGCAGCACGCTGTCGACTTTTATCAGAAGGGCGTGGAGATCGCGCACAGCGCGGCGACACA
The DNA here is from genome assembly GCA_023336215.1 of Globisporangium iwayamae. NCBI lineage: Eukaryota > Oomycota > Peronosporomycetes > Pythiales > Pythiaceae > Globisporangium > Globisporangium iwayamae. The sequence goes on along the minus strand of JAADWP010000849.1, from coordinate 7,384 downwards.
CGACGACTACTGCCGCGCGATTGAGCACCTCAGTCTCGCGATTGCGATCCGCAATACGCAACCGCGGTTCTTCCTCGCGAGGGGGAACGCCTTCCGGTCGATTAACGAGTATGAGCACGCCGCGAAAGATTATGGCGCAGCCATCGCGCTCGACGACCGCAGCCCGCTGTATTTCGCGAACCGCGGCGCGTGTTATCGCAAGCTCAATCAGCCCGTCGTGGCGCTCGAAGATCTCACTGTTGCAATCGAGATGGACGTGAAGAAGGGGTACCACTACTTCAATCGCGCGCTCGTGCTCTACGAGTCGGGCTTCTACCGCGAGGCGATCATCGACTTCACCAAGGCGCTTGAAGAGGGCGCTGGTGGCGGTATTGGCGCGAGGATCGAGTACCGCGCGCTGCAGAACCGCGGTAACTGCTTTCGGAAGCTAGGGAACCTAACCAAGTGCATCGAGGACCTCGAGAGCGCCATCAAGATCGACTCGCGCAACTCGACAGGCTTCAGCTCGCTCGCGCAGGCGTTCTTCGAGAAGGGAGACTTCGACAGCGCCATCGAGCAGTACACGCGCGCGATCGAGCTCAACAAGGTGAACGCATCCTACTTCAGCCACCGCGGGCTCTGCTTTTACCGCAAAGGTGAGGACTTTGCACGCGAGTGCCTTGCGGACTTCAACAGCTGCGTGAAGCTTGATGGGAAGGATCCGCAGGCGTACTTTTACAGAGGCTCCATGCGGCTCTGGCTGGCGCTTGAGCTGCTCGCGGCGGCGAAGACTGCTGCCGCTGCGGTGGTGACACCAGGCGTGGTCACGACCTCCGGAGTAGTCGTAGTTCCTGGTGGTAGCGCTGGAGCTGCAAAGCCGAGTTCACAGACTCCGGCTTTGACAACCACTGCGTTACTGTCGTCTTCGCCGAATACTGCCGACCAGGTCAACGGAGGGCCCACGATGAGCGCGCTGGGTTTCTTGACAGCAGAAGAGCAGCTCGAGGCTGCGTTTTCGGATATCGAAATGGCGTGGACGCTCTGCCCCACGGGCGTGCAGTATCAGATCGGAATGGCGATGATCACGCAGCTCAAGAAGCAGTACCGCGAGTCCAGCGTGCTCTTCCATGAGATCAGTACCACTGACCGCACGAACGTTGTGGTTAAGTATCACGCAGCGCTTACGTGGCATATGCTCAACGACCACGAGAAGGCGCTGGTGCTGCTTACGGACGCCATCGACGCACTACCAAATGAGCCGCTCTTCTACCAAGCTCGGGGGTTGCTGTTGCAGGAGCTGCAACTACACTCGCTTGCGATCGAGGACTTTACGCGCGCGATCGAGCTTAACCCGAACAATACGATGAACCTGTACCTGCGCAGCGAGAGCTTCCTTCGCCTGGAAAGGTTCGTGGAAGCCGTTGAGGACGCAACAAGTGCGCTGAGTCAGGGGTACACAACAGATTTGAGCGTCTACAATGCGAGAGGCATGGCATATCGAGGGCTCGCCAAATACGAGCACGCGATTCAGGACCTCAGTGTGCGTTTGTTTAGACTGAGCTCTCGTCGACGTCGTTTGTTTTGGCTGACCTGTGTGCGCTTGGACTTCGTTCTTGCAGGTGTGTCTTGCAGCAGTGCCGAGCAACGACATCTTTCGCTTCCACCGCGGGATGTGCTACATGGAGTGCGCTCGGTACGCAGAGGCGATCCCGGACTTCCACGCGGCGGTGAATGACAACCCGCACGATACAAAGTAAGTTGACCGACTTGTCTGTTTTTCATTGATAGAGGCATTGACGATCGCGATGAGACTTGAGTGAGCACTTACCTTATTTGCAATGCACCTTGATCAGGATGCTCTATTTCATCGGGCTCTGCTACCACCATGAGAAAGAGCCGAGCGAGTGCCGGAAGTTCATGCAGCTCGCTCTCAGCAACGATCCTTCGAAAGATATCCTCTCAGATACGTACGTTTGCTTGCTTCTCAATTTGCTGACTTGGGCTTGCCTTGAGTTTCCGAGCGCTCAAACTGTGGTATTGTGCTACACAGGTTCTACCACATTGGGCTCTCGTGCGCGCTCGAAAACTGCAACATTGACGCCATCGAGAACTTCACATTCGCACTGGAGTACTCGACGGATCTCACATTGGACGAAGAATACGCGCCTTCCTCGTCGAAATTGCTATCGACCCAGTTACTGTACATCCACGAGCGTGCGAAGGTGTTGCAGCTTGAGAGGTACTTTGAAGAAGCCATCGACGACTTCAGCTTCGTCATCGAGCACAATCCGAACAACGCGCACGCGTATTTCCGTCGAGGCTTTGCGCACAAATCGCTCGGTCACCTCCAAGAAGCGGCATCGGACTTCGAGACCGCGAAGCTGTTGGACCCCACAAATCTTCAGCTGGTTATCAACTACAAGGAGATCAGGGATACCGAGTGCGTCATCCTGTGTCCTCCGGGCGAGGAAAAGGTCTTTTAGAGAAACGAAGAAGGTACCTTGAGTTTCACACCTTGAACAGTCACAGTCGTTGCTTGGTTTTCACACCAAGGAGGCGCCATGACCGCTCGTCCTGAACAGCCGCGTGCTTGGTTTCTTGGACGGACCGTCGGATGCACAGCAGATAGACTCGACGTTGCTGCCACTGAGACGAAGAACGCAAGCTGAGGCTGCAATGGGGAATGCTTGCGGTGGCTGCTGCAGCTGGATCTTTCCGAGTGAGAATGACTACGATAAAGACGGCAAGCGCAGCAACACAGTGCTGCTTGATGAAGAGAACACCTGGTTCGAGCAGGATACGGTGCCGCTTGTCTCCGCGCGATATGACAACGATGACATCGGGTCGGACTGCGTCGTCACAAAGACGGTCGTGATGCGCTCCCCGCGCACGACATGTGCTGCCACTTCGGCGACCACGACTTCCAAATCAACCGCTAGCCGGGCCGTATCAACTACATCTGCGAGTTCGAGGGGCTCGAGCCGATCCAACAAGCTGACGAAGCCGCCATCGAGAGGGCTTGTTTGCATTGACAAGTCAGACGATGAGACCGAGGCGCACGCCAAATCCACGCATTATCAGAGCACGAGAAAAGAGTCGCATGAATACCGACACACTGACCGATTGAGCTCTGTAGAATCCACGGGGAGCTACGAGTCAGCGAACTCGCACTCGTCGTCGAGCTCCTTGATTGCGTCAAGCAATTTTGTAGTCGTTGAACAAGACGCTGTGAGAGATGCGGGTGATTCGCGCAAGACTTCTGCGCATGATGACGACGAGAGCAGCCAACCTTCGTTGCCGAAATCACCAAGCAAGGGCTCGAAGACGCCAGAATCTCCGAAGAAAGCCCGATACGGCCGGAAGAACTACCGAGCAAACTCCGGCCGAAAGAAGAACGAGTGAGTGTATCTTGCGCTGCTACGAGCTGATGGGTGACGAACGGGTTAGTTCGCGAATACAGCAGAGAGAAAAATGAAGAAAGCAGGAAAATACACACGCATTGGACTTGCCTCATTCGTCTTCTTATCCTCATGTGAGGTTGGTTCTCTTCCCAGCCTTGCTTCAACGCCGTCGGTGAATACGTACAGCTAGACTCCAATAAACACTTCTACTTATTCTGCGGGATGCCTTGGATGTACGTTAACAGACGCCGCTCCGAGATACTGCCATCAAGACCTGGGATACCGCAGCCGGCTTCACTCGACACAAACTTGAAAATCGGCTCATCGCACTCGAAACCACCAAGGTTGTATGGCGCCTCCGTCGGTGTATAAATCACTCCGTCAACCTCGTGTGTCACACTCTTCACGAACTTCTGCAACAGGTACTCGGTCTTGACCAATCGAAAGTGGTCCTTCATGCGCACGCGGAACGGTTCGCTCGAGTAGTCAAACGATTGGTCCTGTCATCAGCAACAAGTCGTGTCAGCCATGCGGATCGACGATCAGCATGAGCCAGCAGTAAAATGCGCACTTACATTTTTCCGCGCCAAGATCACCTCGTTCTGCAAGCATTGTAAGCGCTTCTCTAATTTCTTTTGCCAGATCGGGGTGCCATCGATGAAAACGATGTCGAACGCCAGATACCGAGACACCTTGGTGCCTTGGTCTTCGTCTTCCACCAGGATGCCGTCAATCAGCGTGTTCACTTGACCCTCCGTCTGCATTACACACAGCCAACAGACAGATCAAAGTCGTGAGAAAACAGCAGAAACGCAAAGCGACATTCAGCCAGCCACTCTTACCGGGAGTCTCTTGCGCGGGAACTTCATGTCGACTTTCGTGAACGTCATGTCTCGGGACACGACATGCGTGCCGAACTTGGACACAAAAAGCATGCAACGACGACTGGAAAACAGACAACATTATCACGAGTTAGCATCGGCATGCCTTGGCATGCTTGATAGTGTCGCCGGACTTACCCTCGAGCTCTCCAGGTGACCAGGTAGTTCTTCGTTAAGCAGCCCTTTTGGTTGAAAGCTTGGTCGGCCACGTGCGTTGCCGTCAGAGGAATCGTCTACAAAAGCAAGAGGAATATCATGTCAGCACAAATCACAAAAAGGGTAAGCAGATTGCAGCTCAGGCTTACCTCGCAGCCTGGAAATCCCTCATGCCCGGTAAGCGACTCTAAAGCTTTCGTGACATTTGCGTGCTCTTCAGACGACGGATCGACGGTTTCTCCAAAAGCAAGTGGCGTGACTTCATCCATCCACGATCGAATCTTTCGGCGCTTCGCAGGACGCGAGTTGATGTCCGTACGATCTGGCGGAATGTAAAGTGGGGGCTTGTAGACTGGTGGAGGAGGGGTGTACGTCGGCTTTCCGTTGCCCACCGGAGTTGTCGATTGCGGTCGACTTGGCACAAGGCTCTGCTTCCGCACAAACTCGTTCGCTTGATCTTTTTCCGTCAAAATTTCCGGTCCGATCTCGGACTTACTCTTCTTGCTTCCGTTCGAGTCCCATTTCGGGGATGGTGGGCAGGTGAGACGCGAAGAGGACGATGCAAGAGTGCTGAAGTACTTTCGGTACAATCTCTGCTCAAACAAAAGCAGAGTGCCAATGATGAGCGCAATGACCGCATGCAGTTTCAGATCCTTGGTACGTGATTACCTCAAGATAATACTGCGAGTAGACGCCAGGAGGTGACGAGGATGCATATTCGCTCAAAGCAGAATCCAGGCTCAATCCGCAGTACTCGACGAGATAACTGTATAGTGACAACGTACGCAAGGCAGTTAGTTAGATATTTCCGGTAGGCACATGCAACACTTCATCAATTCGCGGCTACACCACAAGTGCCATTTCCAGCGTCAATCGAGTTGCGTACCTGACGATCAAGAACCCTGCGTAGCTGTATCCTGTAGCACCGTACACAGCGATGTCCATATCCTTGTTTTCGCCCGCTTTGTGCTTCTCAACAGCGGCGAAGAAAGCAGCAACCATCTCATCGTCAACCGCTTGACGATCGTTTTCATGAATATCTGCAAAACGCAAGAAGCCAATTCGAGAAGCATTAACAAATGCACCAGTCAAGTGGTTGATCAATGCTATTCACATACCTTCGGGGACAGCAACCTTCAGCTTCACATATTCCACTTCCCAGTCGTCCCATTCCCTGTGCAGCAACAAGCAGCAAGAGTAAGCATCGCACAGAAAGTGGTTGCGAAAGCGGATGGGTAAGGAAGGTTACTTACTTTGTGTCATACAGGAATGCGTCCCCTCCCGTGGCGTCAATCACGGTGCCAATGTTCACAACAGTGCCGGATCGGGAGTCAGCAACTAGCTTCTCCATCAACGTCGATGGTGTAACCACTCTCTGCTGTGAGAAATGAATCTCGTACCTGCAGCATAACAACATCATTAGTATTCTACTTCAGTATTGCATCACGCGCCCGTGTGCACACAGCACATGCGAACGCACACAAGCAAGCAGCATCGCCCTGCATCAAAATCAGGGAGGAAATCCACACACACACACACTTACAAGGACGAAAGCGGGCATCGAATCGGGAGAATGCGCGCGCTTGGCACGACCTTCATGTGCGTCGGCGTCTTCTCGTACGCGCTCCACTCCTCCGCGCTCTTGTGCAGCAGTTTGCGCTCGTTACCGCGCGCAGCGCTCTTGCTCTTGCCCAAGCTGCTGCTGCGCACACTACTGCTGCCGCTGTTGCCATTGAGCAACTTCGCGACCGGGATCTTTGTGGCCAGTTTGAGCTTCGCGGCAATTCGCGCGCGCGCCTCCGTGTCGTCGGTCGAGATGACGGTGGCGTTGGCGGACGGCACCATGTCGCTGTTGCTTTTGCTCCCTGTGCCGGCCATCACGGGCGAGTCGGCTGGTTGGCAGATGGGTCTCGTAGCTGACTGCCTGTCGGGCGGAAGGAAGAGAAGGGTGTCAGTCTGTGCGTCGCGGCGCAAGTTGGTATCTGGCAGCCAGCCCCTTGCTGCTTTTGCTCCTTCGCGGCGCTCTCTCGTCTTGTGTGTGGGGCGGAAGGAACGCGTGTGCGATTGCGATTGCGCGGGCTTTTCGAAAATCGTCTTGCCGTTTGTATGGAGGGTAAGCGGACCATCACTCCGCTCAAAGGAAAGAAAAGAGATTTCTTCCGGCTTGTTTGGGCTACATTTTACAGAGTGAGACGTGATTTTGGTTGGGTTTGCTATTTAAACAGAACACCCGTCAAAAGCGTTGTAGGTTTGTTTTTTTCGTTCTCATCTTGAAAAGCTTTTTAAAACTTGAATTTTACGCTTTTTCCCCCAAAATGTAGAATCCTTTGCTATAGCATATGCGAAAAAGCAGGTTAGTCATTTCCGGCACTTTTGTGGACCACACTTTATCAGATACTTTGCATTTCATCCACTTATTTTATATTTATCTTCTCTTGCTTGTTGTATACCATACACAAAACAAATACAACATCAAAATTCGAGCTTTCTTCACGAACATACCAGTATTTATATGGCATACTTTGTGGAACTCAAGAAGCAAAAAACGCAGCTTCTCTTGGAAAAGCAGCTTCCCATTTAAAAAGCAGCTCCGCGCTACGACAGCAGCAAGAACACGAAAGATGCCGCAACACTATCGCTCCATCACCTTCGACATGGTGCTTATAGCCCTCCTCGTGCTCACAATGCGACCCAACTTCACTAAACAGCGGGTGGCCAATGCGTTGAGCGTGTCCCGCTCTGCTCTGACGAGGCGCATGACCCGTGCGTCGAGGGTGCCCCGCTCTGCTCGAACGAGGCGTTCGTTGAAACGGCGCTAAGGTGTACATCGCCTCAGCAGAAGCCTCAATTGCTCCAATCGCCCACCACTGCGCTCACCGCCGCGGGGCCAGGTAGCTGCATCGCAGTTTGTGCCCATTTGGCTACAATGTCCGGCAGAGCTGCTCTCGCGACACACATCTCCGAGAG
>JAADWP010000848.1:0-14253 GCA_023336215.1 Globisporangium iwayamae | reverse complement strand
GTGACGTCTCTCTCGGGCGCAAAGTAGATCCGGAAGAAGACGTAGAACGCGAAGAGCGCCGCGATGTACACGACCATGAGGTAGATCGCGGCCTTGGACATGGGCTTCTCCTCCGAGTCGTGGTGAATGCCTGCCTGCACCTGTAGCACGCCGCTGGCGTTCATCGTGAACGTCACCGGGTGCGCGAACTCGCCCGCCTTGCCGATTTTATCGCGCGGTAGCACGAAGTTGAAGTAGCAGATGTGATCGTTCTCCTTGGCAACCTCGTGCTCGCCCTCGTACACTTCAACCGTTAGCCCTCGCTGGTTGTCCTCAAAGGTCTGGAAGTACTTGGTGAGCGACACGGGGATGCGCGAGTTCTTGGGGATGATTGTCTCCATGCGCCCGTCGTGAGTCTCGAGTCCGATCGGCAGCGGGATCACATCCATCATGAGCACGTCGCGGAAGACGCGGCGGTCCATACCACTCAGGATCGCCGCCTGGATCGCCGCACCTTCGCACACGACTTCGTCGGCGTTCACGGACATGCAAAGCTCCTATGTGGCAAACAGTGTTAGTTAAACCAGTGAGAGTTTATCGAGTGAAGAGCCTCGTATGCTTACTGATCATACAAAAAAACTCACCTTTCCGTCAAAGAAGACCGAGACCTTGGTACGCAGGATCGGGATACGCGTGGAGCCGCCCACCATCACCACTTCGTCCACGTCGACGACCTCCACTTCCGCTTCCTTCAGCACGCTGCTCACAATGCGGAGGCATCTATTGTTCATATCGAATACAAGATGATCAGCATCACGTCCTCAACAGCCGAGCCCCCAGTCAAATGGTACACACAACACGTACTTTTTCCAGATCGCGTCGCCGAGCTGCTCAAATTTGTGGCGCGTGAGCGTGTACTTGAACTTGGCCACGCCCGCGACGTCACGCAGTTCGATCTCGGCGTTGTCGTCATTCGAGAGCGCAATCTTGGCCTGCTCGGCCTGGGTCTTGAGCTGGATCATGTCCTGCATGGTGAGCTTCGCACGAGAGACGTCGTGGTGCCTGTGCAGAAGCTCAATGAGGTGGTCCGTGATCACGTTGTTGAGGTCCTCGCCACCCAGATTCGTGTCGCCACCGATGCCCAGCACTTCGAAGCGACCGTCTGAGATGCTCATGAGTGACACGTCGAGGGTGCCACCGCCAAAGTCGAAGACCACGACCATCTTGGTGCCAGCCACGAAGAGTCCGTAGGCCATGGCGGCCGCTGTGGGCTCGTTCATGAGGCGGATCGCCTTGAATCCTGCCATGGACGCGCTCGTGATCGTCGCCTTGCGCTGCGAGTCGTTAAAGTACGCCGGCACGGTGATCACGACGTTGTCGATGCGCTTGTCGTCGAAATACGCCTCGGCCGAGGCCTTGAGGTCCGAGAGGATGCACGCTGAGACCTCCTCGGGTTGCACCGTTACACTCTTCTGTGCGCGCACGACCTCCACGGCGGCGCCGCCCTGCTTGGTGGCCGTGATTGTGTACGTACCGAACGACTTGGCCACCTCTACCGCCTTGCTCGTGTACCTACAAAACGCACACACGATGCCATTGCATGTCAGTATGCGCTTATGCGAGCGTAGAGCTTCGCAACGTGCCTAGCTGGCTCACTTTTGACCCATCAATCGCTTGACCGAGCGGATCGTGTTGCCCACGGGCTGCGTTTCCTTGGCGATTGCACCGTGTCCGACCTCGTACGCGTGCTCGCTCTCTGGATCGAAGCGCACGACAGAAGGTGTCGTGCGCTTGCGGTCCTTGGCGTTCTTGAGGATCTTGACGTGGTTGCGCTCCACGTGCCACATGCCGATGCCTGTCAAAGAAGAAGAGCTGCTCAGTCCAGAGTTCACAGCCAATCGGTATGATTTACACACAGAGTACGCACATGAGTTGGTCGTGCCCAGGTCGATGCCGATGCAGATGGAACCGTCGACGAAACGTTCGCTCGCGCTACCCCAGCTGTCGTACGAGTGCTCGCTGTCCGCCATGGTCGTCGCTCGTCGCTCGTCGGATGTGGTTCGCTTTCGTAACTCGCTTTGCTTTTATGCGAGTAGCTCGCTCTCAATATTAAATCCGACAGCTATTTTTGTCCAATAAAAACTATACTAGCACCAATTTTAGCCAATAGGAAGAAAAAATACATTTTTGGCGCGCTCTTTTGAAAGTTCGCAGTCACAAACCCCAGAAAGTGCGCCAGAGAAAGCAGCGAACGTGACGATCGCTTCATTCGACGACGTTCTGCTCTCGCGCCACAGCTTCTCTGTGGCTATTGATCTAGCGAACGTGCCTCTGTGTGCCTACGTGCGACTATAAGCTCTCCATACAGCCCAGCAATAGCAGCATCACCCGAGACGAAGCGATGGCGACGACGCGCAAGAGCGGCGGTGCGGCCTTCGTGCCTATCTCGACGCACTTCCAGACCGCCGCGCAGGTGCTCAAGGCGAACCCCGCGATGCCCGAGGAGATCGATCTCACAGCGGATACTAGCGGTACTACTGCTGCCAGTGGCAATCGTAAGCGACGAGCATCGACGCGGACGTCCAGTATAAGCGGAGAAAAGCGTCAGCGCGCGTTCTACGAGGACGATGAGGACGACTTTGAGGACTTTACGTCTGACATCGAGGAGAAGGAGAACACCTACGAAGTCTCAAGGCCATCGGCATCAACAACTATGACGGCGTTGGATCTGATGCAGCAATCACGTTCTGCTGTTAGTGCTGTGCCGAGCGCGAGTGACGGGGCTCCTGGAAGTCGACACAGGAGGCGCGATTCACATACACCGACGACAAACGCAGGAACAAATACTACCAGCGCCTCACCCAATAACTCAGAACATCAGAGAGTAGAGTGGGCGTCGAGAAGGCAAACTCCCCCGAGCGGGCAGCAGTATTTCAACACAGCAGCACACACCAATACCAACAGCACCAACAGCACACGGCAGCCTGCGTTCGGCGGTGGCAGCAGCAGCACACACGCCTTCTTCAGCAATACCACCAACACCACAGCAAGTGCGAAGGGCGACCTGCTGGACCGCGCGAACAAGGCAATCTTCGGCAACGACTCGTTCCGCCAGAACCAGCGCAAGGTGATCGAGGCCACGATGCGCAAGCAGGACTGCTTCGTGCTCATGCCCACGGGCGGTGGCAAGAGTCTCTGCTACCAGGTGCGTCTCTCTTGTAAATACCTATACAATCGCTCCCTTCGCTCGCTAACTGACTGTCTCACTTGCAAACCGTACTACCAGCTGCCAGCGGTGCTCACACCCGGCGTGACGATCGTCGTGTCGCCGCTGCTCTCGCTCATCCAGGATCAGGTCACTGCTTTGATCCGCAACCCGCAGTGCGGCATTCCCGCCGGTTACCTCTCGAGCCAGACGGGCGTCGTTCTGCGCCGCGCGATCACGCAGGAGCTACGACGTAAGAAGCCATCGCTCAAGCTGCTCTACGTCACACCCGAGAAGCTCAGCAACTCGGCCGAGATGCTCGAGCTGCTCGAGATTTTGCATCAGAACGTACGTGCCCTTATTCCCTTATTAGCAGCGACAACTCTCGCTATTAAGCTGACTACTGACTTCTAGTTATCGTGTGTGAATGGCGATATCCCCCAGGAAATGCTCGCGCGGTTTGTGATTGATGAGGCGCACTGCGTGAGCCAGTGGGGTCACGACTTCCGGCCGGACTACATGAAACTCGGGTTGCTCAAGGCGCGCTTTCCAGACGTGCCACTCATGGCGCTGACCGCCACGGCGCCGCCGAAGGTGATCCAAGGCGTGCAGAAGTCGCTCAAGATCACGAAAGGCCCGGTGTTTTCGATGAACTTTAACCGTCCGAACCTGGCGTTTGAGGTGCTCGATAAGCCGCTGCAGGAGAGCAAGGCGCTCGAGGCGCTGTACAATCTTATCGCGACGTCCTTCAAGCGCGACTCGGTCGGGATCGTGTACTGTATGACTAAGCAGGAGTGCGAAGACGTGGCCAATTTCCTCTTCGACAAGGGTGTGCATGCGGACTTCTACCACGCGGGTCAGTCCAACACGGACCGGCAGATGGTGCAGGAGGCGTGGCAGAGCGGCCAGGTGAGCGTCGTGTGCGCCACGATCGCCTACGGCATGGGCATCAACAAGGCCGACGTGCGCTACGTGATCCACTACTCGGTTGCCAAGTCCATGGAGGGGTACTACCAGGAGGCCGGGCGCGCGGGCCGCGATGGCAAACCGTCGCAGTGCACAATCTTTTACTCGAGCCGCGACGTGTCCAAGATGCGCTCGATCCTGTACATGCCGTCCAAGGGTATGACGGCCAAGACGCGCGCCGTGCACATGGAGAAGCTCGCAGCCATGGCCGAGTACTGCGAGGACCACACAAGTTGCCGGCGCAAGCTGCTCGTATCGTACTTTGGCCAGACGTTCAACCGCGGTGACTGCAACGACACGTGCGACAACTGTAAACGCTACAAGCGGCGCCCCGGCCAGGCGCACAACAGCAACTAGAGACGAAGCTAAGTTATATATACCAACACATACAGTACCAAGAAGGTGTACGCGTGTATTGTAGAGTTGTTTACTTGTCGTTCCACTGCTTCTTGCACTGGACGCACTTGTAGAACGTCGTGCTGGGCTCGTCGGCTGAGCGGATCTGGATCTGCATGAAGTACGCCTTCGTGTGCTCGCAGTGCGGACAACGCGCTGTCATACGAAGAAAGGTGCGTAGCAGTCAGTGAGCGTGTGGCAAGCAGTAGCGATGAATGGAGGGGAAAAAATCGGAACAGGGACGCACTCTCGGTCTGATCGACGTTCTCCCAGGCCTCGTCGCCGCCGAGCACGTCATCCACCTGCTTGCGCTGCAGTGGTACCTTCTTCTCGACCTTCTCATTGATCTGGAAGAGGTATGGGCATGTCTGGCAGAAGAAGCGCATACCGTCGGCCTATTCGTATTCATACATCATACACAACCAACCATATGAGTCCATTAGCAAGCTGCATGTTCATCCGTGGTATTGCAGGCAACAGAGGAGCGCAAGAGTAAGAGAGAGTGAAAGCAGTAGACGTACGTCAGGCTCCACGAGCAGGATGTTGCCGCACGATGGGCAGAAGTGCATGCTTGTTGTAATAGGCGTGTGTGGAGTGGTGTGTAGTGTGAATCGCCAGGCGCTGGTTCGTCTTGGAGCTGCCCACTCGCTTGCTTTCCTTGGAGTTGTTGTGTCGTTCCAGTGGCTGGCCGAAGTGCTCGCTCGGAAATGGGAGCACTTTTATCAAATTACAGCCAATCAAATCTACCATTTGGGCGAAAATAGCCTGGTTATCAGCGAATCAGAAGACGATTATCGCCTGCAGCACACTGCTTGGTTCAGGAGTTGCCGCTCATTTCCCAAAAGTGCAACCAGCCAAGCGAACTCCGCACGCACGCGCACCATCGCACCATGGCGAGCGACGGCTCTTTGACGGTCAAGCTCGTGGCGGCGCAGCTCGCGATTGCGTGGCGCCGATGGCAGCAGCGCTCAGCAGCAGCATCAGGTGCAGCGCCTGTGACTGCCAGCGGAAATGCACAGCGCAACGCGGACGACGAGGCGCAGTACGAGCTCGTGGCACTGGGTCTTGCGGCGGCACTGAGCGACGCGCATCTGCAGCAGCTCTTCTCTACAATCAGTACCAGCATCAACGGTAATTACAGCGTTCTATCACTGCTGCTGCCGCTGCAAGACAAGTTCGCGCAGGACGCGCAGCAGTTCCACTTCTCACTGGTTGTATTCGCCAAGCTCCTGGCGCAGCTGCTCGAGAGCGAGGAGGAGGCTGATCATCATCATCATCATCACCAGCTTCTTCAGGCATCGTCAGCGGATTGCATTGTAAACGAGCTGCTACTGCCGCTCCTGCGCTACCAGAAGTACGTGCGCGTGCACGCGATCGCGCTCGTAATGCTTAAGCAACTGCTGCGCGTGGGTGACGCAACGACGGCCACGACTATGGCCGAGAAGCTCGCGTCGCAGGTGCACGCAATCCTCACAGACGAGACGTCATCTTCAGCAGCCGACGAGTTGGCTCTCAGTTTTAGCTCGCTGTGCTCCGTGCTGCAGCTTCTGCTGGACGAGCGCAAGGATGCTCAGGACGAAGGCAAGGCGACTACAGATGCTCTCATTGCGCAGACCAAGAGCATTTGCCTGCACGCGATCGCGAGCTTCGACAAATCTCCGCTGTTCCTGCGTGCTGTGTCGATTCAGCTTGTCCCGGCGTTGCTACGTCTTGCACCAGCCCTTGCACACGAGCTCACGGACGTCACGGTCGACGCGTGGCGAATGGTCAAGCACGACCGCAGCAAGAGCATCGCGAACCTCATGTACCTGCCCTGCCTCGTGCTTCCCAGTGAGCCAGAGCTCATGCGTGAGAGCGGGCTGCAAGAGATCGTTGCGTTCGCACTCGCAAACGTTGACCCACTGCTGCGCAAGCAGGGCATGTTCCTGCTCAACATTGCGTTCTCACACTACGTCGTACTCGAGAGCGAGCGCACAGAGACTGACATAGCGAACAAAGCAGCACTCCAGACGTGGCAGAGCTTCATTACGGCGTCCGAGGTGATCCAGATGCACCAACAGCAGCATCTGATCGAGCAGGTCTGGCCCCAGGTCACGCTGCTCATCGAGTCTTCGCTCGTGGTGCTCCAAGGCGAGAGCGATGCCGCTGCTGCGTCATCTCTAAGCGACTTGACGGTGTGGCCCGTCAAGTTCTCGTTTGGCTGGGTCCAGTCCCTGCTCATTCGCGTCTTCTGCCACGAGAACCCGATCGTGCGCCGCATGTTCATGTCGACCTTCATGAGCACGTGTCTAAGCCAGTGGCGCGCTCTTGATGAGAAGGCTCGCGCCCTTGAACGCCAAGGTAAGAACGTCGCGCTGGACACCAGTGCGTCCTTCGCGTGCAGTGCGAGCTTCCGGTCGTTCACGTTCGAGCACCTGCTGCGCGCGTTCAACGACCCGCAGATGTACAAGACGTCGACGAAGGAGGCATTCCAGCAGACTATCTCTGAGTTCTTGGCCACGTTCTTGGGCTTCCAGCTCAGGTGGGGCAGCAAATCCGCTGCTGGACTGATGGGAAGCTTTGTGAACGCCGTTCACGAGGCGATCTTTGGATCCGGGGCCAGCGGTCACTCGCCCGAAGCGTTGCTAAGCATGCTCGAGGTGTTCTGCAACCAGGAGCTGCAGGCAACTGTGTCTATTGTTGCTGGTCCCCAAAAGAGCGACCTGCTGGACGAGGCCGCGGTTGAGCGTCTGCGCATGATCATGGAGTTCCGCGTCATGCGCTCGTTCCCACAGTCGATCCGCGTCAAGATCACGCGCGCGCTCGTCGACGCACTCACGGGTGGCTTCACGGACGTCACGATGCACTCGTTGCACTCGCTCGCGAGCATCCTGTTGGTGTTGCAGCTCACCAACGTCATTGGCGTGGATGGGAGCACGTACCGCCGCATCTACGCGTGGCTCCGGCCCAAGGTGCAACAAGAAGATGAAGACGTCGCTAGTGGTAAGTCTGGTGTGTTCATGGCATCCATGGGCGCTGTGCTGTCGCAATACCTGAGCAAAAGCAAACACCCAAAGGCACTCGGCACGGCGCATCTCGCGCGCTTGCTTCTCTTTACAGCCGACGTGACAGAGTCTACAGCGAATGAGTTGCCAATTGAGGTAGAACTCTGCACACCACTCGCTCAACTTGTCGATCCTCAGAGTGCTGACAACATCGACACTCTCAAGCTACTGCACCTGATTGGCAAACTTGAGGACGAAGTAGAGCAAGTGGTGCAGCTCACGAGTCACACGAGCATCCGTGCGCGCTTTGTGTTCTCGTTCATGCCCCGCGCCATCTACGGCCCTACTGGTGGTGAGAGTGGCCGCATCTCGGAGATGTTCAGCTACAGGTCGCTGTTTGAGATCGGCATGAGCGCGTCCGAGCGTTGGATCAATAGCCACCTCACAAACGGCAAAACATCAACGACGATGACAAGCCAGGAGCAGTTTGAGCACGCGCTCGACGAAGCCAGCGAGAAAGAGGACAAAGTGGACCTGCTGGCTGCCACGGCGCTCGTCGTGACCCAGATGGCGACCTACTCCATGGAGCAAAACGGTGATCTACATGCTATGGACCAGCTCAACAGCCTCTGCGAGTCACTGATGGGCGTGCTCTCCCTTGATTTGGCTTCTCGCGTGACTGCGAGCGAGCAAACGCTTGCCATGCGCTTCCTCGCGATTGTCTCGAGCCGAAGCAAGGCGCTCGACTCGCTCCACGCGCTCCAGGGCCACTCAACACTGCCGCTGTTGCTCGCAGCGCAGCTGAACGCGACCACCGACAGTGGCAGCAAGCACTACGCGCGCTGCACGGTGCAGTTCTTCGTGAGTAAGTGGACGCTCATGCACAATGTGCTGCTCGCGTCGTCCTACATCCCCACAGAGCTGCTGCGCCAGGTCTTCACGGTGTGTCTCGACGCTCTCCCGGCGGCCGGTGCTGACCCGCTCGTGCTCTACGAGATGGTGCAGGTGCTCTCACTCACACTCACACAGCTTGCGGCGACATTCGTTAAGGCTGAGGATCGCGATGAGCGCCTCGACGAGCTCTACCACGCGGTGTGGGGCGAGTACAGCGAGTGCATCGCGAAACCGGACATCCTCACGCGCGCTGTGGTCTACTGCCTCTTCCAGCCAGCGTTCCTACTCTCAGAGGAGCTCAGCGGTAGTAGTAAGGATGCTACTATGAAGCGATGGTTCCATCGGTTTATGATCTTCGGCCAGGTGCACCGCCCGAACGTGGTCTTCCACCTGACGTGCCGCCTGAGTCAGGTCTGGCGCGCGATGCCGCACTCGGCGATCTGGTTCGTGGACGAGGTCGTGACGCTGCTGCTTTACAAGGAGCCCGTGATCGACGAGAAGGAGCAGCTGACACTGGCGACGAGTGCTGGTGCTCCAAAGACTGGAGCCAGTGGGCTAGAGTCCAAGAACAAGTTTGTGCGCATTGTGGTCCTGTCGCTGCTGGACGAGATGAGCGGGGACGCGACTCAAGACCAAGGCCTCTCGAGCGAGCAGCAGCTGCTCCAGACGCTCATCGTGCGCCTGCTAGAGCTCAATCTAACGGAGGAGTGGACCAAGCAGCACATGCTCAACAGCGACGGCTTTGGTAAGAAGCTGCGCTGCTGGCAGGCGCTCTGTGTGCTCAGCAAGCACGTGAGTGTGGACATGGTGCACCAGGTCAATGATCTTGTGTGGCGCGCGTTCGTGTTTCCGCACCTGCCGGCCATGCGCTACTACATGGAGATCTTCGCGATGCGCCTACTGCTGGCGTTCCCGCGCGCGACTATTGCGCAGTACATGGTGCCGCTGCTGCAGAACTACAACCTCATGCCGCAGGTGGGCGCATCGTTGCTACTTGTGGCCGGCTACGCAGTGCACAACCGCCTGGACGCGCAGCTGGCGGAAGACCAGGAGCTGAGCGCTATGCTCGTCGAGGCCATCGTGCCGTGGCTCAACTCGTCGCACGGCCACACGCGCATCCTCGTGCAGTTCCTGCTCGCGGTCGTGCTGCCGCGATTCCTGCATCAGCAGCAGTCCCAACCTGGAACCAGAGACCTGACGTTCCTGCGGCAGACGGCGGCGTTCGTGAGTCAGAACAAGGAATGCAAGCGCATGCACCGGCGGCAGCTGAATCAGCTGGGCAAGTTCCGTCCGGCCTTCGAGTGCTCGCTGCTGGGCGTACTCTCATCTGCGGCCGTGAACGAGTTCCTCGAGCTCTTCCCGCGAGAGGGTGACGTGCTGCTCTTCAGCGCGCAGTTCAAGGACGTCATGAACGAGCTGCATGCGCAGTTCCAGCGCGAGAATTTTGTGGAAGACACGCCTGGAAAGGCAGCATTGGCACTAGCCAAGGCTGCCAGTGCTACTGCTTCTACTGAACAACTGGCCACGCCAACAACAAGTCTTAACGTGCAGCGCAAGATCGACACGAGCGCCATGCTTTTAGACGAGAGCGTGCTGCCCGTGGCCATGCAAGAACGCGGCGAGATCGCGGACGTGAACGCGCGCAACCGAAGACGC
Source organism: Globisporangium iwayamae (assembly GCA_023336215.1). Taxonomy (NCBI): domain Eukaryota; phylum Oomycota; class Peronosporomycetes; order Pythiales; family Pythiaceae; genus Globisporangium; species Globisporangium iwayamae. Next base: position 4,173 of record JAADWP010000848.1, on the reverse strand, counting down.
CAACCGGTGATCCTGTGTGCGAGCCTCGTGGACAAGACGCCCAACCTCGCGGGCCTCGCGCGCACATGCGAGATCTTCAACGCGCAGTCGCTCGCGGTGCCCAACCTGCGCGTATGCGAGGACGAGATGTTCTCGACCATCAGTGTGACAGCCAGCAAGTGGATGCCCATTGAGCAGGTGAGGCCGGACGATCTGGTGGACCAGCTCAAGCAGTGGAAGCGCGAGGGCTTTGCGATCGTGGCACTTGAGCAGACGGCGTCCAGCACGTGCCTGTCATCGTTTGCGTTTCCCGAGAAGCTTGTGATCGTGCTGGGCAAGGAGAAGGAGGGCGTACCCGTGGACGTGCTGCAGATGGTGGACTTCTGCGTCGAGATCCCGCAGTTCGGGCTCATCCGATCGCTCAACGTGCACGTGAGCGGCGCGATTCTACTCTGGGAATACACACAGCAGCGCATGCTCCAGCAGTGAAGACAATAGAAGACATAGGTATGTATTATACCACGATGAATGAGAGTTTGTTTGACTCGAAAGCGTTGTAGTTTAGAATGGTGTCATGCGCTTTGAAGCCGCTGTTGAGGCAGATGAGAGCAACGCAGCGTTGACTTTCCTACCGATGACCTCCATGTTGGCAGGCGGCAAGGTGTTGGTTGGTCTCTTTGCAGGAATGGACGCTGCGGTCTTCTTCAGTCTGTGCTCGGCTGCCAGTGGCTGGGGATGGCGAGACGAAGGCGGTGGAACAGGAAGCCCCAGGTCCAGCTGCAGGTCAAGGCACACAATCACACATACATACATGAAGACAGCCATCTACCATTAGTCCGTGCTAAAAGCGTACTGTGATTGAAGCTAGCGAAAGCGTTCTCACATGGTAGATTGGCGCAGGTGGAGAGTAGGTCGCCTCTCTGACCTTCGAGGTGTGCTGCTGGTGTTGCAGCTGCTGGCGATGCAAGTGGAGTCGCTGCGAGGATACGACCTGCTAGTTCAGACAAGCAACCAATCCACAGTTAGCCAGACCGCTGCCAAACCGTCATCAGACACAGCTTCATCATCACTGAGAACGCTTTCTCTCAAGCGTACATGCGCCACTTTGGCTCGTGACGTGGGCAGCACAGCGACAGCGGACGTCTTCGCATGAGGCTTGACCTGCTTCCCCGGTTCAAGGCTCGTTGGGTGACCTTGCATTGACTCCACAGATGCTAACGGACCTCGGGGTGCCTCGATTGGCGCTGGTGGTGGGAGGATAATCGGTGCTGAGCTGACGGTAGAAGCCGCGTCATAGAGTCCAGCTGAAGGCGCCGGAGCCTCACTAGATGTAGATCTAAGCTTGGAACCTCTGACCACGTCCACAGTGTCCACCAAAAGCTGTTGCTGAGCGAATTGGTCACCTATTCCTTCGAATACGTCCATTGCGAGAATGCCCTCAATCGTTGGTCGCTTGTGCTGCTCCTTCTGCAGCATCTGCGCCACGAGCTCCCGCACGGACTTGGATATTGAGCTCTTCAGCGGCGCATACGAGCCCTGCGTTACCTTGAAGACCACTGCCGGGTACGATGGTCCCGCAAACGGCGACGCCAGCGCGAGCAGCTCATACAAGATGCAGCCGAGTGACCAAACGTCAGTCGCGAAGCTGTGTGGCTCACCGTCAAGAATCTCGGGGCTCATGTACAGCGGTGAGCCCACGAGCGTCGAGCCGAACATCGTGGCGCTGCTCAGCGTCTTGCTCGTACCAAAGTCCCCAATCACGGCACGTCCATTCTCGAACAGGAACACGTTTTTGGCCTTCAGGTCACGGTGGATCACGTTGTGGCTGTGGAGGAACTGGACACCCATTGCGATCTGTTGAAAGATCCGCAGGGCCTCCTGTTCGTCCAATAGCCCTGCTTCATTGCCATAACGACGTGCCTCGATCAAGCCTTCGAGGTCGCCGGCGTCTCCATACTCGAGCACCAGCAGCAGTCTCTGGTCTGGAACCGAGTCCCAGAAGGCTTCGTGAAAACCGATGATGTGCGGACAACGCGGCAGGCGCACGTAGAGCTCGACCTCCGCCAGGCAGCCTTTCCTGTTTGACCACCAGCAGATGTTGATTCAAGAGAGCAAGCATATCAACACGCGAGCCCAGTCATAAAGTCTAGATCTCGTGAGCCGTCCTCACCGTTCGGCTGACGAGAGCAAACCCAGATCGACCTCTTTCATGCAGAGCTTGAGGCCATCAGCCTTGCGCTCGCACAGGAAGACCTGGTAGAACAAGAACGCCATATTGAGCGGGCTAAACTAAAAGACAGTGCCGCCATGACTGTACCTTCAGGTACGTACATCCCCGAATGCGCCGCGGCCGATCTGCTGCAACAAGGTGTACGCGTCGTCGCGAGCCTTGACTGGGATCACAGCCGGCGCCACCGCTGTATCCATTGGGGCTAGAGGTGAATGAAATGCACAGTGAACGCCAGACGCAAATCGAGCTCGGCGCTGCTATTAATATTGAAAGCCCCGCACAATTGGAAATAGAGGCGATCTCTTGACGTTGTCCACATCGGTTGCCAGACTTCGATCCTCGAGCGTGCCACGCCATGCAATTACCTGGGTTTCTAAATGCTGCGCAGTGCGTCGCCGCCGCTCCGAAAGCAGCGCACCGTGTTCTCCAGGAGCTTGTACGAGAGCGTCACGGGCGCGCGGAGAGGTGCGAGGCTGCTGCTCTGTCGGTGCACTGTGAGCTGTTGTCACAGCGCCAAACGCATGCAACTGCAAGTTAAGATGCTGACTGGCTAGCTAAACACAGAGAACGAACTGGGAGAAGGCGGAAAGTGGTGGTAACACTTACCGTTCCATGCACGTCCTTGCTGTAGCCACTGGGCAGCGGCGCGACCGCGAACAGGACGGTGGCCATCTCCAGCAGCGCTGGACTCTGAGGCACATCCACCACACAAGGAAAAAGAGGAACGTGAGTCCTCATGTCCTCCAGTGCAAGCAAGAGACAAACGCTTGCTTGATTACCATGGACTTGAGTGGTGCCTGGGTAGCAATATGGGAAGAAGACGCCTCCGTGTCCCCGTGGCTGAGCACCACGACGTTCACGCGGCCGTTGCTGGCGTGCGTGAGTGTCTTGAGGCAGCGCACGAACGCGAGCACCTGGTCGACGCCGAACTGCCACTTGAGCGCGCTCAGGTCGTCGATCACAATCGAGACCGGCGCTTGGTCATCACTCTGGCCTGCTTCATCTTCTGTAACTGTGGTGGGTGAGCTGAACTTGGCGATGTCCTGGAAGAGTTCTAGGAGAGATGTCAGTGGAGACGAGGAGGACGCGAAGCAGTCGATTACGTAGAGCGCCGTCTTGGCCTCCATGCTTGCATGATTCACGCCCTATATTAATACCCATAGAGAGACGTTTGCATACGTGACCTCAGGGTGGTAATGATTGAGAGAGAAGCGTCTATTGAAGAGCAATGCGACAGTCGCGACACACGTACGAGTTTGCGGCCGATGGCGGCGTAGTGCTCGCGCGAATTGGCAAAGTTCACAAAGCATACACGGTGGCCTGCAAACAGCGATGCGACAAACACGCACGATGCATCACAATTAGCAAACACAATCACACAGCATAGGAGGGAGGCATGACAGGCGTTCGTGGTTCCCATCTCATGAGTGCCGCTGCTCGCGTCGCTACCATGCAACAGCTCAAGCGCACGCACCTGCTTTGAGGAAGAGTGCGACGAAGTGCTGCACGAGGAAGGATCCGCTGCTCTCAACGGTATCGCGGATGAGCACGAGCTCCCCGTGCGGCGCGCTCGTGGGCGCCCACGCGAGCTCCTCGCTCAGGTAGTAGAGCGCTTCGGCCATTGTCGATTTGGTGTGCGCGCTGCAAAAATGAACTAAAAAGCGTTAGGTTCTGATCTTGAAATATGCCACTCGCGGAGGTGAATTGGACGAAAATAACGCGTACAAAATACATTTTTAGTTATTAAAAACCATTTTTGAAAATTCGACGTCTTGTCAAAAATATAAAAAAGAGTCAGCTCGCTATTGAGGACTGAGAGTGATGGTGCAGGCAGGCATTCACCACGACTCGGAGGAGAAGCCCATGTCCAAGGCCGCGATCTACCTCATGGTCGTGTACATCGCGGCGCTCTTCGCGTTCTACGTCTTCTTCCGGATCTACTTTGCGCCCGAGAGAGACGTCAC
>JAADWP010000847.1:0-14260 GCA_023336215.1 Globisporangium iwayamae | reverse complement strand
GAGGACGACGCGACAACCCTCGGCTCGCATCTCCTCGTTGAACCAAACAACCCAACTTTGGAAGAGTTCTGTATTCATCCATGCTTTTGGTGTGCTTGCGCAGGCGATTCCCAGCTCTGTGCTGCTCTTGCCTTTGAAGCACCTTGGCAGACGACTTGAGCCAACGAAGAGCAGCGGAAGCTTCGTGGTCCCATCCGAGTTGCACGCGATCGCGACTGTGATCCTCTTCTCTACGATCTTCCTTGCTGAGAGCGGGTGTGTCGAGATGCTCGTCCTTGGCGGTGCGCAGTAGAAGTAGGCGGTCTCGTCGAGGTTGAATATGTCGCGCCGAGCGTAGCTTGCCGTCAGGATCTGAAGAGTCGCCCTCCCATCGCTCACAGCCGTGAGGTCAGCGAACGCCGCTTCTCCATGCACGCGCTTCGAGCTGAGGCTGCGACGCAACTGGAACTTGTAGAGCCAGCCATTGGAGAACGACAGCTCGTTGAGCTTCCTGTTGACTTGTGCCGGTGCTGTCGAAACGATCTCGTCGCGGAGCCGTGCCGCTTTCTCGCAGATCGTTGCACCGGTGACCACGGGCAGCTGGAGTTCCTCGCACTTGACGATCCACAGCAACAGTTTCCGCTCGAGCAGGGCAGAGGTGACGTCCCTGTTCGACTTGGCAGACGGGCGCAGCGTCTTGTCGGACTGTTGCAGAGCGCGGTGCAGCGTCATCCGCGATGGAGGGCGAGCGAGCTGGAAGGTCGTTGCTGCCCAAGCTCCGAGTTCACGATAGCTGCGGTCAGGAACAATCGCGTAGTGGTCTCGCAGTTTTTGCTTCTGCTCGTTTGTAAGGCGCACATACGGTGGCCGCGTCGGTATCGCGCTGCTCTCTGTCAGCTCTGTTGTGTGTGTTTGGCAATTCATTGAGAAATAGATCAAAGGCTTTGGATGGCTGCGAGCGTTCAGACTGGTTGTTGGTCAGTGTCCCTCCAACCTAATGGTGAGCTGGTCAAAAAGTAAATCAATCGGTTTTGGAAGGGTATGCCATTTTAGAGATGTCTCAATTAGGGGGTTTGCCTGTAATCAAGTACAGATTATTGGTTCCTGCTTGGGGAACTTCGCAGGTGGCGTAGGCGACGTGTCACTGCGGGTTGAAGTGATGGCGTGAGCCAATCACTTCGCTGGGAATTTTCCACGGGACGTCAAGTTCAAGTCTTATGGGTTGAACCTCAGTGCACCCAAGGTTCTATATATCAGTTTAGTAGGCTTATTTCTGCATGAGTAGGTTTTATTTCATAAAACCTCTAGGAGCCCTTGAGGCTAATTAGGAGTAGCGACAGGAACCATAACAGCTTTTCAATTCAGTTGCAAATTTACCTCCAAGTCTTCAAGTCTTCTCTCCTTCCCTCCAAGTCGGGAACGCTTCCTCGTTCGCGCCAAGCGTGTGTGCCGTGTTTTTGGGGACTGTCGTAGTACAGCGCCCCATTACAGGTGGATACCACATTTGTAGGTAGGCAACGAAATACTTCGATGCTGGCTTTAATAGCACTGAAACACCTATAGATGGGGATACACATAGTAGGATATGACCTCAACCAAGGAGCACGAGGATATAACGGATCTGAAAGTGAGACTCAGTTATGCAATGGGCCTTAACACCCATTACATGAAAGTGGATCTGGTTCCTAGATCGTGTGTGTCACACACCACCTTCGCTGAGCATTGTGGGTGCCAGAGAACAAAAATGTTACAGCAATACGTGCCCCACATGCATGAGTGACGTCATCGGGTGACATCATAGAAGGATTCCAATACCTGTCGGTACAGAGTGACGGTCACATAAACAGAGTGGTTGCTTCATGTAATAATCAAGTACGGAATGATGGTTCTTTTTTAGGGAAACATGATGTGTAACCCAGGCGGCGTGTTTCTGCGAGTTAAAGAGAGTGGCGCCAGCCAACCACTTCACGGGGAGTTTTCATAGGCCTTCAAGTTCAAGTTCAGTGGATTGAACCTCAAACGTACCCAAGGTTATATATATCAGTTCAGTAGGTTTTCTCTGCATGTGTAAGTTTTACAAATAAAACCTATTGGAGCCCTTGAGACGAATTAGGAGTAGTGACAGAAACCATAACAGCTTTCAATTCAGTTACAGATTTATCTATAAACCCTCAAGTCGTCCGTACAGTCTCCAAGTCGCGAGATCGCTCTTTAGTATGCGTCAAGCGTGTGTGCCATGTTTTGGGAACTGTTGCTGTACAGCGCTCCATTACAGGTTTGATTACTTGTTGGTGGGCTAGCACGTTGACTGTGGAGCTCCTGTGCTTCCATTTTGGGCAACGCAGCGTGTTCAATAGCCCCGTGCTGCTCCTTCTCGATGACTTCAGCGGCCACTGGGTGGAAGTGACAACGGTGTACGCAAGGTCACTGAACATCGTCTTCGTGAAGGTGCTTCCCAAGCTGACGTGGCTTTGCCAGCTTGCTGGCGCTGTCTGAATCAAGCCCATGAAGGATCGCCTTCAACGTCATTGGCTGCTGCATCTACAAGGCCAGATTGCTGATCACCGAACCAGACCGACAGCCCCGACGTTCAAGATGAAGGCTCCAGATCGAGCAAAGGTTGCGCGCTTGGCAAGTGATAACTGGAAGAATATTCCGATGTCCATGATCGTGACAGGGTTTGCTCACTGCAAGCTTGGAGTTGGGCCGTCGCTGTTGTTGAACCAGATGAGGCGATTGAGATGCAGGGGCTGTTTGATGCGGTTGTAAAAGACTTAGAGAAGCTATATGTTGTTGATCCATGTGAAATTGCGCTTGATGATGACCAGGACATTGTCGATCAGTCTGCAGACATTGGTGTGTGTGGTTAATGTTAATTGATAAAAACGTTGCTGTTCCGCGCTACTCCCGGATCAACCTGAAGCTCCATCCCAGTCTTTTACCATTCGTATATCACACTGCAGTCAGCTCGCCTTGCGCGTAACTTATCTACGTGCCCACGAAAACATCGTGGTACCATGCGACCAGAATGAACATCGACAAATGCTGGTATAAATGGTTGTTTTGGTCATCACTTCCAAAACGCATTTCAACAAGGAATTTAGTGTGAACCACACCCGTGCTCACCTTCCGTTTTTACAAAATGCATGCCAAAGTCTAAATGCTCTGCTATAACATGTAATGCGGCGTTTTGGTCAAAAGCGTTGGCAGGTTTCCTTTTGGGCTTTCTGGTTGGTAAAAACACCTTTCCCACACATCTTGCGCTTTCTGATTAGCTGAAATACATACCGCAGCCCTCTCGAATCTACTTGTATGGTTCGCATTTTACAGAGGAGAACGCGATTTTGGTCGTATTTGCTGTTGGAGCAGAACGCCTATCAAAGCATTTGCAATAAAGTTTCCTCTCCTCGTCCTCGTTTTAAAAGCAAAGCATAAAGTTTCACAGGCGCTCTGCTCGAATAGCAACGCGACCAAAATCGCGTTCTCCTTTGTAAAAACTGTCGACCACACAAGCAGATTTGAGAGGGTCTGTGGTATGTATTTCAGCTAATTGGAAACCTTATCTTTGAGATGAAGGTGCTTTGTGTGTATATGTAGGCTATTATTAGCAGCTTTTTTCGTGAGACCTCTCTGTAGGCTATAAATGCAAATTGGGTATAATATAGCAAGCCGGTCATCCAGCAGCACTTTTTCCACTTGCGGCAGAACGCGCCAATCAGAGCGCGAAAGTTGCATACCCTATCCGTTTTATCTCAAGGAGTCCTTTATTTGGAGCCGCTATGAAACAACGAGGGAACCCTTTTCATCTTGGCATTTGTATGCTCCCTCCTTAAAACGACAAATAGAATTCTCAGTATGTTAATGAGCAATGTACAACTTGGAAAATGTATCCAGCGAGATTTTTTCTTTGAGTAAAACATTAAAAAGATAAATCGCACTCGTTTTGAGGTTGAGCCTTTGAGCCAGCGAGAGAGCGAGAGAGAGTGACAGTCGTCGTGAAGACAGAAGAGAGAACGCGCCAAAGCGACCACCACCACCAAGACCAGCAGCCCACGAGAGAGACCTTTCGCCCCAGTGACGACAGCCATGGCCGACGAGGAGGAACAGGACTGCTGCCCGCTCTGTATGGAGGAGCTCGACATCACGGACAAGACCTTCGATGCCTGCCCCTGCGGCTACCAGGTGCGTTCGCGGGACTCCCCTCTCTCACTCTCTCTGTATTTAGCGTTTGTTGGTTTCCGATGAGCGTCGGTCGACTCGCGCGCGTTCCCCTCCTTCCCTTGCGCCTCGATGTGTGCAGCTCTATGTGTGTGTGTGTGTGTACGTCTCTATCAGCTGTCCCCCCTTCTGTCACGTGCTAGAGGGAGAGGGGGGAGGGGGAAGAAGCGAGGGGCTTGCCGAAGTATCGTTATGTGATGATGTGGGACGACGGTGGTTGGTGCTCATAGTTTGCATTATTTCCCCCTTTATCACGTACAGGTGTGTCTGTGGTGCTGGCACCAGATCAAGAACGAGTACAACGGCCTGTGTCCGGCGTGCCGCACGCCCTACTCGGAAATCTCTAAGCAGAAGAACACGCTCGACCGCGAAGAGTACGTTTTGTTTCGTTTATTTATCCTCGTTTCTTGCACGAAATGTGCGTTCTAATAATATGGACATGGCTATGCGTCGTGCGTGTGCTCTCTTTGTGTGCCTCATAGTGTCGTACGACGAACGAAACAGCGCAAGCAGAAGGAGAAGAACGACCGGCGCACGGCCGCGCAGTCCAACAAGCAAACGGTAAACCGCAAGAGCCTCGCGAACGTGCGCGTGATGCAGCGCAACCTGGTCTACGCAATCGGGCTGCCGCACAGCTTCGCCGACGAAGACGTGCGTACACTCAGTTCTCTATCTATCACTATTGCGAATTGGGGACACATTGTGTGTAGATTGTAACACACACGTCACTTTTCTTTTTCCCCCCTTACCACACACACACAGACACTCCGGTCCAACGCGTGCTTTGGGCAGTACGGTAAGATCGTGAAGGCAGTCGTGAACAAGTCGCACTTGAGCGCCGACCGGTCAAATGCGACCGCGAGCGCGTACATCACATTCGCGAACAAGGAAGACGCGCTCGCGTGCATCATCGCAATAGACGGCTATTACCTCGACGGCAGCATGCTGCGGTACGTAGCGCTTGGCTCTTGGAGTCTCGAAGAGCTCACTTGAGACGACTGACTGACTGATAAATGGCTCTGCCGTGGCTACTGGTAAACGAACATCAGAGCGAGCTTCGGAACGACAAAGTACTGCAATTTCTTTCTGCGGAACCTCGTGTGCAACAATCCAGACTGCCTCTATCTGCACGAACTGGGCGAGCAGGACGACAGTTTTACAAAAGAAGAGATGCAGTCGGGTAAGCTGAGCCTTCCTACTTCAATGGGTCACACTCGCGTCGCTCTTGTCGCTCTCTGCTTCGCTTCGTGCGCCGCAGCGAGGCTGATCGTTTGCGCTTGATGCGAGAGAAAGCCGCAGTCACCAAGTCGAGGAGCTCATCGTTGTTGTTGTGTGTTTTGTGTTGCATGATGGGCATTTTTTGGTCTTAGCATTGCATTCGGGCAAAGCCGCGTTCCGAGAGTCGACAATGAGCGGCGGACTGCCAGAAGTGCGCGCAGGCTCAGCGTTCCCGGCGCCGTACCGTCCGCAGGCAGCATCAGCAGCAGCGTCGGCCGAATATGCAGATGCTCAGAGGAAAGCACAGAGCGCGGCTGCGATTCATAAACTCCGGCAGTCTGCACACCGATCCGACAGCGGCGGCGGTGGCGGCTCAAGCTCCACAACATCGTCGCCAGGCTCAGCGAGTGGCGCTGCATCCAGCACAGTCACGATCTCAGAGCCGTTCAGCAAGATTGTGGCAGGAGGGTCGGCGAGCAACACACGTGCGCCGTCCCCCGAGCTCACAATGGCAGAGAAGCTCTCTGAAAGCAATCACAGGAGCAGCAGTAGCTCGGGTGTCCCCGTGCCGCCGCCAGCTGCTGCTGCTGACGTTTTCGAAGTCAAGAGCAACGAAGAAGACGTTCCTAGAAAGCTGAATCTCCATGTTGATACCTCGAGTGCGCGCGAGGCTATCACCGAAGAGTCGAGTTCAAGTACTTCTTCTGCCGCGACGATCGTGGGTCCACTTGAAGCGCTGAAGCTCGCGACCGGTGGCACTTCGTCGCAGGGGCCAGCGTGGGCTCAGCCGTTCCCGAGCCCATCAGTCGTACTGCACTCGGAGCAGGACGACGCGATTCACCCAGGTGTGGGTGACGGCGGTAGTGTGTTTAGCCCCTTTGGACTCGGGTTTGACGGCGGCATCCACCGCGCTGGAGGGAACAGCGTGAACATGGGACAAGACCAAGACCATGTGTGGGGCGTCGCGTCAGCGTTCAAGGACAACAACCACGAGAACGACCCACTGGGTACCAACAGCAGCCACGGCAACGGCGCCGGTGGTGCCATCTTTGTATCACCACCACCACCACCGCCGCTCCCAATGTCGTCGTCTGGTGGTAGTGCTTCGGGCTCTTCGTCGCTGTCGTTTGCATCGATTGATGCGATCTTCAGCCATCGCACGGAGTCCTCAGAAGCGTTGGCGGGGCTTCTTGGTGTCCAACTCAGCACCGCGCCACTGTCGCACGGCAACACCCCACAGGCGAAGAACTCGCGCAGCTCGCGTTTCGCGTTCGCAAACCAGTCGTCTGGTCTGGACATCCCGAGCTCGCCTGTGCCGCCTCCGAGCCTCAATGGCTCTGGACGAGTCCCGTCGAGTCCGTTTGGCAACAGCATGATGGAGCCACCAAGCACTCGTCGCGCACCTCCAAGTCCGTTCGGGTACGGCGCTGCGGTGGGTGGAGTGTCGTCGACGTCGTCGTTCGCTTCGATACATCAGGACACGTCGGCGTTCCCGCCACTCAGCTCGCACCACAACCTGCACCAGCCTCAGCAGCAGCAGCAGCATGCTGCTCAGGATTCGTTTGGCGGTAACTTTGGAGGGAGCGGGTCTCTCCACCAGTCTGGAGGTGGCTTGGGAGTGGGCATGGGCAGCGACGGTGGCGTCGGCTCGGGACTTGCATTCCTGCAGCAGATGCTCCCGAACGTGAACATCAGCTTTGGTGGCGACTATCCGTCCCACAGCAACGATGACGGAGCCTCGGGACTCTTCCCAAGCATGGGAAGCAGCAGTGGGCTGTCACCTCCGCTGCCTCCACCGTCGAGTGCCTGGAACGGCGGCAACAACAACATGAGCTCGCTTGGCTTTGATTCTAGCAGCGGCAGCAGCCGTCTCGCAGCAGCGAACAACGCGACGGGATTCTACGATCCAGCGATTGCGACTTTGGCGCCGCCGTCGTCGTCTTCGGGTGGCTACTTTGGCCTGGGGGCGTCTCTCGACGGCGTTAGCAGCAGCGATCGCCATCACATGCACAGTGGGCTCGGCGGCGGGGTCTACCGCCACCCAGGCTCAATCCTGAACAACGGCAGCTAGAGAGGTCAAAGGAGTCCAGTCATTCACAGTGTCACACAAGCATTAACCAGCCAGTCTTCAGTCCAACCACACACACATACACACACACACACACACAAGAGAGGAAGAGAGCAACCGCTCTCGACTCATAGGGAACCACAGACACGCAGCAACATTTGAGAAAGAAGACAGAGCCTGGAGGGAGAGAGACGGTCACGACTGCGATCGCGCACATGAAGAGGTAGTGATCTTGTCAAGTATCTTTATCCACAAACCAAACCAAACACGGAGGAATGCGCTCATGAGGTCAAGTTTGGCTCGATGTTGGTGGTCTTGTGGTGAGTTCTGGACCAGTCAACGTACTCCCAGTAAAGCCTTCCATCTCTGTTGTTAACAGCGCCTCGTTGGTTCCATCCACCACGCGACGTTTCGCCCCTCTCCGATCGGCTGCAGTCTCAAGGTTTCACATCTTTGAGAACTCGATCGCTCCATGCGAGGCTGGCTGAATGGACAGCGATGTCCAGGTGCAGCTGTCGCCCTCTGACGTAGCGCATGAGCCAAAGGCTACGGAGGATGAACCGCCCGCCCTGTGCTCTGCGACAGACTCTGATGTTTCATGGACAATCCGTGAAGAGTCTGACGGCATGGAAGTAGTCCAGGAAGAAGGAGGGGAAGCGGAGGAAGGGCAGCAGGACTCGCCTCCGGTATCTCAGCGGCTGCAGCCTCCGCTAGAGGCAGAGACTACGATTGAAGACGGCAGTGATGATAATGCCAATGAGAGCTTCCTTCCTCCATGGATTCGAGCCAATTTCCCCGGCGTCACACGCGAAAGTGAGCTCCAGCAGTACCGTCCTCAGTCAGGGACCGATCAAGATGCCCACATGCACCAGCATCGGCACCTTCAGCTCAATGAGAAAGAAATTGACGGCCTGAGCGATGTGCAGTCGGCACCAGAGCTGCTTTGTGAAGAGTGCGGTGCGAGAGAAGCAGTATTTCGCTGCCTCCAGTGCGACCAGCGGCTCTGCTTCATGTGCACGGACGCGATCCACATTGTAAGCCCCACTCAGCCCTGACTTACTGTGGTCACTTGAAGACGCCGGACTAAGGACCGAGCCATTGGCTATTGTGTGTGACTGTCCAACAGATTGCATCGCTCACCTCGCACACAATTCAGCTACTGCGACTCGAAATCGCTAACAAACCACCATCCTCCGCAAGCCAAGACGACTTCGCATCAGCTGCTGAGCCATTCAGCAAGTCTCTTCCTCGTCGTCTACTCACAACCCCAGAACACCCACCAGCAGCCCCGATGATGTCCCCACGAGAGACTCCTCCAGTCCCTCCTGACCTGAGCCACTTGGACCGCACGACTCAGGTCGAGAGTCGTCTGAGTCTGTCCATCGGCACGCGCGTGTTCTTTCGCACGGCTGACGGCTCCGGTCGCTGGGCCAACGAGATGCTCCACGGAACTGTCGTCCAGGATGATGGGGGCGTGCGCGCGAACGCCCAATCCAGGTTCTTCTATCGATTGGTGTGGCTGCGCGGCGTCCACGTGCTCCCGAACGGCTTTTTCCGCGCGAGCCTCGAGCTCCACAGCCCACTCAGCAGCGGTGACTCACTACCTAGCTTGGTCTTCTGGCCGCAGGAAATCGGCATCTTCCCTACTCAGCTGGCCGCATTCCGTGCGGTGATCACAGCCGAAGCCGTCGCGCGCTCGAAATTCCGACGCGAACAGGTCAGTGGTCGCTTCACCGAGAGCGAGTTTCCATCGACGATGGTGCTCAACGAGATCCTAGAAGAGACCGACGCGATCCTTGGTGCCGAGTTCATAGTGCGACTCGCGAAGGCTGACGACCTCACTTTCCTCCAGGAGCTGGGCCGAGGCACGTGGGACTATCGCAAGTGGATGAGGGCCATCGGACGCGAAGAGTGGCTCAAAGAGGAGGACGCCATCACGCTTGTCTCGACCCCAGGGGCTGGCCACCAGTACCTAGGCTCAGACTTTAGGTCCAACGCTACAAAGACACCGACGCCCTGGCAGCCCACAGGGCGAATCCGCTTCTTCCTCGTGGAGCAGAGCGAGCTCCTGTTCCCCGAGCAGGAGAAGAAGCACCACCTGGCGTCCGTCATGACGCAGATGCTCAACGTGTACATCGGCTTTGCATGGAAGCGCTGGCGCCGGTTCGTCAAGCGCCACCAACGCCACGAGCTCCACCAGAAGCGCCACCATGGAGCTGCGCGTATTCAGAACTGGCTGCGAAGACTCACTCAACAATGGGGAGTCAGTGATACAAAGACGCGACGCGGCACTCAGGACGCCTCCGTGCAAGCACTGTTGCTGTATCAACGACGTCAGGTGGAAGCGGCCAAGCTCTACGCCTTCATGAGCCAGCAGTACCGCGAGAAGCAACGCAACGCGCTCCAGCGGTGGGCTACAGCCACACGCATCAACGACCCAGATGTGCGGCGCCACTTTGAGATCCAGGAACAAACCCAATGGCACCCAAGCTTTGGCATCACAACATTGCCCAAGCTTCCCAGGATGTACGCGCACAAGCACAACGATGGGAGCTTGGTCGTCGACGACATGAGGATGTTCAAGCAGTTCCGCGCCAACCACGCCGGACCTACGGACATGTCGTACTGGGTGATTCGCAATCGCGTGCTCGCGGGCGTGTATCCATTCGGCAAGAGCTTTCGCGATGCGCGACGCATTGTCGCTCGTGCAGACTACACCACAAGCGTGCTGTTGCAGGAGATCTCGGTTTTCGTCTGTCTCGCCGAGAGCTCCGAGTTGTCAGCCTTTGAGAATGACCACGTTGGAGCGACACTTGCAGCTGAGGACAAGGCGAAGCAGCTTACAAAAGTTGATAACAGAGTCAAAGCAGCCGCAGCAACGTCCGCATTCGCAAAGCAACCTAGTGGTGGGCATGCTTCTGTTGCACCACTGTCGAACACCATAACCAATAGTTTTCTCTTGCCCAATCAAGTCAGTGAAGCGTCCGCCAGTGGAGGACACTCTTCGCATCTCCATCAGACCCCATGGATGTTCGAACGCGTCGTGCGCAGCAAGTACGAGGTGCTGCAGGTTGAGCTTCGCGCTGCCGTCAAGATGAATCTGCGCCAGGTGCAGCTCGCCCAGGCCGAGCTGGATGACCACACACTCTCAGTGACAGCAGCATTAGCAGCCACAACAACAACAGCAACAACCCCAGAAGACCCAATCATCAAAGAGATGCTGACCAACAAGGTTATTCTCGCGCAGCAGAACGCTGACAAGGCGCGCAAGGCGCTCGACGCGCTCACGATGGAGCTTCAGTTCATCCACTTCCCCATTAGAAAAGACGGCGTGCCCGAGACTAAGCAACTCGAGTCCTTCTTGTTCAGCATTGAAGGTTTGCTGCGTGCCAAGAAGAGCATCTACGTGTTCAGCATGAACGGCCACGGCCGTACGGGCTTCATCACCGCACTGTTGCTGGGGAGGCTATATGGCGTCCCGTCGCTTGAGGCCCTCGAGCGTGCCCAGAGACTGCACGATTGCCAGTGGTCCATGCACGCCGTCCCGTCAAACCGGAGTACGTCGTCACCCAAAGCCGCCGTGCAGATCACGGCTGTGCAGCAGCTGTTGGCACACTGGGACGTAATCTATGCGCCCATCACGAGCGAGAACTCGGAGCAGGGCTTCTACTCGTGGCGCGCGCAGCAGCGGGGTCTCGTGGTGGACCCTTTTATTACGAAAGACGGCTTCATAATCAGTGCGCCACCCGATGCGTCCACCGCGAGTGGACAGCTGCAAGAATACAGAAAGTTGCAGCGCATTGCGATGCGTGAGAGCCATGCGGCGCAGCTCATTCGCCAGCGAGAGCGCGAGGCTAATGCGAGACAGGAGATGGCGCAAGAGGACACCTTTAGTAAACAGCTGCAGCGTCTAGTGTCGAGACGCAAGAGCCTCGTGATCTTGGAACTCGCGATGGTCGGGAAGGTGGTCACTGGGGTAGTGGACGACCTCGTGCGCACCGTGGTGGAGCTACAGGATGCGTCGAGTCATCTAGACGATAGTGAAGCTGAGGCCAAAGCAATAGAAGAGACTATCGAGTCACTGGAGCAGCACGTGTTGGATACCTAGGCCGAGACAGGATGAATGAACTCACACCAAAGCAGCCAGCATCATAGAAGAATGAGTTAATTACTTAGTTTAATATTCAAGCGACCGACCTCGCGTTGAGTTCGATCGATGCTGGTTTGGGTCTTGTGTGGGTGGGTATGTAAGCTTGTGCGTGTGTGGACTGCCTGCTTCTATGTAATGTCTACATGACCAAGCACTGGCCGCCGCCGAGGCAGTTGCTGTCGACCTTGTCGCCCTCAAGTCCTTCAGCCTCTGAGGTGACGGTCAGCGCCGATGGTTGTTGTCCAAGCTTCTTGGGCGACGGCGGTACAACGAGCTGAGTGCTCGTAGTGACACTTGGCTTGGCGTCCGGTGTCGTCGTCGTCGATGGAGAAGAAGAGGACGAAGCAGTGGCGGTAGTTGGAACTGGTGCCGCCACATTTGCGGTCTCACTTGTAGGCACATTGGCCGTGCTCGAAGCGGCAGAGCTCGTCGCCTCAGGGGCGGGAACCATGGGCGACATCAGCGCACTGCCTGTACCCTTGTTCTCTGAGGTCTTCTCCTCAAGCGAGACCTCCGAGAGCAGGTCCACCACAGGAGCGGACGCCGTTGCTGGAGCTGGTGCGGATGGTGACGCCTCCGGAGCCGACGCAGCCGACTCGGCGGTGCTCGCAGTCGAGATCCGAGGCTCCTGAGCGTCAGCAGCAGATGTAGCAGCGGAAGCTGGTGCTTCGACTGGAGCCATGAAAGCAGACTCCTCACTCGACTTCGCTTCTTCGGTTGGCTTGGCTTCAGTCGCCACGGCCACCGGACTCATGGCGCTCGTGGGGCTGAGCGCGCTGCCATCCGAAACGTCGCTGCCCACGCGACTCGCGCGGCGTGTGGTCTCGTCACCCTTGGTCGGGTCGTTCGTGAGCGTGCTGCGGCGCCGGCGCGGGATCTGCTTGCTGACGAACTGCTTCGTCTTGGTCTCGCCGACCATCTTGGTGATCGTGAAACTCAGCGGCTTGTTCTTCTTGCCGCCGCACGAGACATACCCGCCGAGCACGTCCGACTTCTTGGTGTAGAAGCCGAACTTGTTGTTGTACTGCTTGCGGATGCGGTTCGAGTCCACGACGACCAGGTCGAGTCCCTCATCGCCGTCCATGACGTTCTGTTACAGTTAACACCACAGCACAACAACGGTTTAGTGGACATGGTAATAAACACAAGGCCTAGTGAACTGTGTGCGTATGGAACGGGACTCACGGCCTCGAGTGTGTAGCCCTCTTTTTCAATCGCGAGGTACATCTCGCCCTTGACGTCGCAGCACTGCAGTCCGATGGTATCGTTATTGCTCATCTTGTTGTTGAGCGAGTAGTCCTCGAACTGCGAGGATGTGAGCAGCACGAACGATTGCTTGTAGTTGAGCGGCGTGCCAAGTACTGGCGGCTTCTCGCATCGCGTTGGGGCGCTGCAATAGACAAAAGTCACCGAATGACAGCATTAGCATTTAGGACATGAGGTCAAAGGCTCAGCACAGCTACTGCTAGTATGAGTACTCACACAATGAACTCGGCCTCCTGGAACTTGGCGCTCGCGCTCTCCTTGACGGGCGGCACGATGAGCAGGAACTCGTCGTTCTTGTGCTCGAAGAAGCCTAGGCTCACGCTCTCAGCACCACCAGCGGGAGTCTTGACGTTGAGCTTGACGACATCACCGAAGCAGATCGGGGCGGTCGTATTCATCCTGCTGGTCTGGTGGTTGGTCCCTTGAGGAACTGGGGAGGCTGGCTGGCTGAAAAGGAAGGAGTGAGTGGCTCTGCTTCTTGGAGGCTGGTAGGTTTCGCTGCCAGGAAGGAAGAAAGTTGTGGAATGAGCAGAGGAGAGCTAGCGGAGAAAAAATAACCTGAGCGGGCGGTTGCTGCAGGGCCTGCGTAGAAACTGCGAGCCAAGTGCCATAAGAGCTGTGTGGTGTAGGAGCGAGAAACGACACGGCTTTAAAAAGATGAAGAGAGCGAGCGAGCGAGGTATTTTCGAAGCCTCGGAGGGGCTCACCTGAAAATAAACCAACGCGTTGCGTCCGTCGCATCTATTCTGGAGGTGGCTGGCTGCGAATGCTCATGTGACTGATCCCATTCATTCTCAGGCGACGAGAGCGAGCGAGTCGATGGATGCCACGAGGCCACGAGGCTTCAGCTTCTTAGCGAGGCTAAGAATACTCTTGGGCCCGCAGGCTTCGAGTGCGCTTCATGACGCAGCGCGTGCTGCAAGTCGAGATCACCGACTCGTTGCGAATCTCGATCGGGACTTCCGATATCCGACGACGAACTCTACAAGGCATCATCACAATGTTAGGCATCTCCATTTGCCACATTCCCAAACAAAGAGTAGCCATACGACATGCAATCTACACGCACACGCACGCATATGAATATCAATATATTGGTTTATCGCATTTTCGTGGCCCTTGCTCGGTCTGCTGCTATCATCGGGAGCCCTTTAACGCGTCCCCCACCGTTCGTTCGTTCACCTTTTCGCCTTTTCGCTTCTGGGAGACTTGGGCATTCATCATCATCACCATCTTCTTCATACACGCGTCTCGCCGTCTTCTTCGCTTCGCTCGCTCGCCCTGCTGGCTGTCGTCACACTCACACACTTGCTCGTCTTCGCTGTCTACAAACGTACACCCTGGGGGGGGGGGGGGGGGGG
>JAADWP010000846.1:0-14275 GCA_023336215.1 Globisporangium iwayamae | reverse complement strand
GCTCAAGGCCTGCAATGCACTGCAGAAGGAAAAGCGCTTTGTCGAGCCGCAGAGCGCGTTCTGCTCGCTGCCGGTGCTGTTCATGATGGGCTCAGCGGACAAGGTCACGAGTCTATCGCTGGCCGTGCAGTTTTTCGAGAAGCTCCGGAATGAGGACAAGCAGTTTAAAGTGTTTGACGGCATGTTCCACTCATTGTTTGACGACCCGGAGAAGGACGAGGTCTTCGACTTCATGCTGCAGTGGCTCGAGGCGCGGTTCCCAGAGCTCAAGGAGGATGTCGTTGCGAAGCCAGAAATCATCACCAGAGCAGATGAGGTCACTGGAGTCAGGATAGCATAATGCTAGCAGTTGAGCTCGGCGTGCAAGTATGAAGGAGGCGAGCGGTTTTGCGTAGTATAAGACGTTGTTATTCGAGTCACAGTGTGCAGTTGATCCTGTGCTAGAGAAGCTTAGACATGGACGGTACCAGAAGAAAAACGCGAGCGCTTCTGTACGTTCAAACAGATTACCATGGAACTCTTGAACACAAGAAAACCGAGTACTGTGGAGCGTCTTCAACACAAACTGTCGAAAGTAAAGCAGCTGTATGGAAGGGAGACTCAAGCTTGCATCAAGCTCCTTTTTATTGCTTGGCTGAACGTGACGGTGGTTCTTAATGCTCAAGGCTTTTAGCAGCAAAGCAGCAGTGGCGGTATTTCTGAAGATTTTCCGATGAGCAATGGCTAGCGAGGAGTGCAGGCGGCGCACACGCTCGAAACGCGAATGCCGCGAGGAGACAAGACGAGAATCTGCACCTTGGAACCAATTTCGTTGGACGTACGAGCTCCGAGTGCGTGGAGTTTTTTCAGTTCCGCCCCAAGCTAAAGAGCTAGACATACGACGCGTCAACTAGTGGAATCGTTTACCGGACAGTGCCTCCAGTATCCACTGGACACCTGCGAGTTCTGTGGTCGACGTGAAGGCATCAATCGGCACGTTGTCTGTCAGGTTTCTTGATTGACAAGTATCCTGACTAGCGTCTTTCGTATATTTCGAATAGTATTATGCATACTTCTCTAATTTTAGTAAATAAGATTGTAATTCGTAGAAAGATGATACCTATGCATCTACTCCTGTAAATTGTCGAGGTCCGGTTCTTTGATGTGACTTGACGAAAGATGAAGAGGTCACGCGATCACGAATCGTCACCTTCAAAACGAGTATCGTACATTTTACTCAATATACCGTTATTAAAGAGGATAAAAAGTTATTATCTTCGTTTTTTTATTATATAAAGGTAAAAAGAAAAATATGCAGTGTAAAATCAGCTGTAACTTGCTTCAACAAGTGGACCCAAATTTGACGACCAGCGTATCACGCGGGACGGGACGAGGCCCACGACGCGAATGAACAGCAAGTGAGCGGGCGACGCTACAACCAGTTAAGAGCCAAAGAGCGCAGTTGCGCAAGCAGATCCACTATACACATACACGCACACATGAGGGCCGCCAGCAGCAGCTGCAGCGTCGACTCGATCCGCGAGAGCGTGCCAAGCTCTTGGCGCTCGATCAACATGCCGGCGTGGCTGCGCCACCGGGAAGGCACCTTCAGCAACACACGTGGCCAGTCGCTGTCGTACCTCGCACTCTTCCCACCTGTCAAAACGCCGCTGCGTGGTATTGTGGTGTATTTGCACGGCCTGGGCGAGCACTCACGGCGACACTTCCATGTCTACGAGCAGCTCTGCGAGCACGGATATGGCGCGATCGCATATGATATGTTGGGCCATGGTGGAAGCGACTTGGGACGACACAAAATGCGCGCACACGCGGAGAAGTTCCAGTACTTTGTTGACGACACAAACGCGTTCATCGCGTTCGCCAAGGAGTCCATCTTCCCAGAGATGGTCTCGACTCAGGAGCCACAGAACGACAACAACGAAGCCAGCACCGCTCGTCCTCTGGTGCCGTTGATCCTGTGTGGCGTATCGTATGGCTCCCTCGTTGCGCTTCACACGCAAATGACCGAGAAGCACACGTTCCACGCCATCGCGCTCGTCTCACCCGCAGTGTCTATCGAGTGGCGCCCGCTGCTGCGAATACAGGCTTTCTTCGCGCGCCCCATGTCCGCAGTCATCCCGAAAGTGCGCGTGGTGCCGGCCGTGAAGGCCGACTTGCTCTGTCGGGACCCAGCGTACATCGAGGACTACGACAATGACCCGCTCACAGTCTCAGAGCACATGACGATACGCGTGGCCGAGCAGTCGATGCGAGCGTGTGCAGCTTTACAGAAGGAGTCGCGCTTTACAGACCCGAAGAGCGCGTTCTGCTCGTTGCCGATCCTGTTCATGATGGGCTCGGCCGACAAAGTCACGAGTCTCCCGAGTGCAGTTGAGTTCTTCGAGAAGATCCAAAACAAGGACCGGGAGTTTAAGATCTTTAGGGGCATGTTTCACGCGCTCTTCGACGATCCGGAGAAGGATGAAGTGTTCGACCACCTGCTCGTGTGGCTCGAGAAGCGCTTCCCCGAACTAGAGCAACCTCTGGTTGCGAAGACGACAGAGGCGGATGGTTCAAGTGGAAGACATCATGGACTGAGGAAAGTGAGTATTTACGATGGCGACATGATAATTGTGTGAAGTCGACCAAGAACTTCATGGTAGATCGGTTAGAAGCTGAATCGAGATGAAAGAATTAAGGAATTTAGAAAAGAGTTTGCGACCCCAAAGCTTAGGTTTCGCTCGCCTTCGTGTAAAAATGAATGCTTGGGCGCCGAGATGGCAATGCTCTGGGCGAAAAACGCAATCCTTCGGTTCGTGAAGAGCCTGCGATTTTTCGCTGACAACGCGGTTATTTGTCTTTGCTGGGCGTAGCAGCTCTGGGAGTTTCCTTGGGGCAAGTTGGGTGCTGATTCGAGGACGCCAGAACGTTTTTTTTCTTTCTCAATCGCTTCGATTCAGTGTTCTTCGAGAGTCAGGAATTGAAAACGAAGTCGAAGGCTCTCAGCATGCGCGAAGGGATCGCCGAGAATTGGCGGCGCCACCGGTGGGTCCATGCTCAGACAGCAAACCTACTTTCCAGCTGGCGACTCAGCACCAAAGTGCGTGAGGAGCTGGTGTGTTTACGTTGTCAACTGCTGCAGCAAGGGGCCAGTGTAGGTGGTTGTGGTTAGAAAGCTTGCTAGTAGTCAGAGCTCTCACCCCTTCGCACTTCACGGCATGTCCACAGTGAAGATCTGCCCGACGAAACACAGCAATTTCGATGAGAGTTCGATTCGGTTTGCCGACTTCTTGGTCGTGCAAAGAAAAAGTTATTTCAACGAGCATCTAGGCGGGGTGGGGTAGGGCGCTCCGTCACACTTTGGAACTCCAAGTTTAAACAAGCTTCTAGACCTCTGCAACCTACTTTCAACCATTTTGAAGCGTGGTAGATTCATCGAGCGAGCGAGCGCCACCTGGACTCGAATATCTACACAAGTTTGAAAATGTGTGCTCTAAAACGACAAGCCCCGTTCCTGAGGTGCATACAGTACTTGAAGAGGGAGTAACAGTATGAGTCCATTTTAAACAAAAGTATCATTACGGCCTTTTTGAGGTTATTCAACCGCGCACACCACGTGAAAGAGCAGGATCTCCTCTTTCGATTGAACCACTTTGCGCGTGAAGGCTCGAACTATCAAACGAGATACGAGCCATTTAAAAAGATGCCTCGGAGCATTTTGAAATCCCCAAATTTTCGTTTTTTATTGATCCTGAAAGAAGAAACACTGCTCTTTCCAATGAGCCTATTGGACGCCTCAGATTCGGTTTAGAACACAACGAAAAGTGAGCTCAAAGATGATCGATCATAATTTGTGAACATTTTGGCGCACTCGGAGGTGTCATAAAAATGTTAGCAATTAATCCAAATAAACATTAACTCTCCTCGTGGCACGCACACAGCAGCGCATTCGGGTCTCTCAGTCAGCGGTCTCCTTTTGCTCTTCGTCCGCACTTGCCTCGCGAAAGCGCTTTTTGCTCACCTGCTCGCGTCGCGCCCGCTTGATTTCTCGTGCTTGGTCTTCCATTGAAACGCGCTGTCTGGTGGTGATCGTTTTTTCTTTGGGCTTTTTCTTGCGAACGAAACGTGAGCTTGACACGCACTAAACTTTAAACGCGTTTTACGAAAAACCTCAAAAACAGGTTAATGATACTTTTGTTTAAAATGGACTCATATGCTCTTTGAGTTTGGGCTCGTCAGATTCTGGTGACTCTTGCAACGCTCTGGAACACAGGACACTACGCTCTGTACAATCAACCATACTGATTGCTCACATGGGCGAGTTGCTACTTCCCTCACAGCGACTGTAGTTGCAACGAATGTAGTTCTCATTGGAACATACCGCAATGCAACAAGCACAACATTGTCGGAGGTCTAAATAGACGAGGGGCGAATACCGCAGCAACGGCAATCCCCTTTGCGCGGATTTTGACGAAGCTGCTGCTTCTCTCCAATTCCAGGAGCAGGACACAGAAACACGGGTAGCTTTTAGCTCGTTTCGTCTTTGCTGAGTCCCAAGGAAGCAAGTTCGCCAGCAGTAGTCACAAATCAGGTGCAATGAACGGTTCAGCGAGCAATGTGCAAAGCAAAAGCTGGAGAAAATGATCCCTGCTTCACACAGTCTTCATGTGTACAAAAAGGGATAATTCTGTACAGCTTGTGGCTAACGAGAGTGGCCTCACCAACGGCCTTTATCCATTATCCCTTGCTCACATCAAAGGAAGCTTCCCAATTCGGAGTCCTTCCATATCCTTTGTACTCGAATAGCACAGGTCAGTGCGATTTTGACCCTTTGCTTCTCAGTATCGCTTGTATTGATAAAAGCTTTTTAAGAGGTATAACATAATATACAGGTATTTAGTTGCGGGTGATGCGCATCAACTACATGGGTACAAATCCCACTGGGCTTCAGTCTTCGAAATGGCAAGTAGAAGAATCGTCACACACACACAGCCATAGCACCAGTCTGTTTCTAAGTAGTGCCCCCTTCCTCTTCCATTCGCCATTCTGTTGACTTCCTGACAGTTGAAGAGCCCTGCTCACAGCCACCGAGATAGACAAAAGGGATGGACGAGCGCAGCAGCACGAGCTCCTCCGTGCGCTCGAGCGTGCCGAGCTCCTGGCGCTCGGTGGACATGCCGGCGTCGCTGCACCACCTGGACGGCGCCTTCCGCAACGCGCGCGACCAGTCGCTCGCCTACGTTGCGCTCTTCCCAAGTGACAGCACAACTCCACTGCGTGGCATGGTCGTGTACGTCCACAGCCTGGGACTACACGCGCGGCGGTACTTCCACTTGTACGAGCAGCTCTGCGAGCGCGGCTTCGGCGTCGTCTCGTACGACCTGCTGGGCCACGGTGAGAGTGACTCGGGTCGTCACCAGATGCGCGCGCACGCCGAGAAGTTCCAGTACTTCGTCGACGACACGAATGAGTTCATCTCTTTTGCCAAGACGACCATCTTCCCACGGATGCTGGCCGTATACAACGATGACCAGCAGCCAGCCGATAGTGCGTCGAGCTCTTCCCCTCCACGAATGCCGCTCATCATTGCCAGCGCCTCGTACGGCACACTCATCACGCTACACACGCTGCTATCCGAAAAGCACGCGTTCGACGCCGTGGTACTGGTGTCGCCGGCGATCTCGGTCGAGTGGCGGCCGCTACTGCGTATCCAGTCGCTGTTTGTGCACCCCATGGCGGCGATCCTCCCAAAAATCCGAGCTGTTCCGGTCGCAAAGCCCGAGTTGATTTGCCGAGACCCGGCGTTCCTCGAGGACTACTTTAACGATCCACTCACGATCTCGGATAACATGACGCTGCGCATGGGCGCACAGTCGCTCAAGGCCTGCAATGCACTGCAGAAGGAAAAGCGCTTTGCCGAGCCAAAGAGCGCGTTCTGCTCGCTACCGATCCTGTTCATGATGGGCTCGGCCGACAAGGTCACGAGCGTATCACTGGCGTTCGAGTTTTTCGAGAAGCTCCGGAACGAGGACAAGCAGTTTAAAGTGTTTGACGGCATGTTCCACTCATTGCTTGACGACCCCGAGCGGGATGAAGTGTTCGGCCACCTGCTACCGTGGCTCGAAGCGCGGTTCCCAGAGCTTAATCATACACAACGACAACAGCAGGAAGCAGCAGACGACGAAGATCTTTGTGACGAAGACTCACAGAGATAGTGTCTACTGCCTTGCTGGTTTGGAAGGAGAAATTAAAGTGAAGATGGAGACTGAGAGCTGGGCGTGCGGCTCTTCGTAAAGAATGTGCTGCTCAACCACAACCGAAGGCCTTGCCGACTAAACTATCGGTACTGCAGTAGCACTTCTGGGAAATATTCGTCAAGTTCTCCATGTGCCTGCTGACAACCAACGTACGTGCGAGTCTATTTATCTCTCTCTCTCTCTTTCTCGAGTTGCTTGCCGTGACTTCAGCGAAGTTACCACAGTTAAACACTTGTGCTTGAGAATCAATCTCAGAAAAACGCTTTTGGGTTCATTTCGTCACTTTCGACAACAGAGTTGGAAGAAACAAGCCCCGAAGCTGGCACCAGAAGTCGCCACTAATCCCTCAATGGACACGCGCACCTCAGTACCGCCACTGCCAACAGCAGCGCTGCCTCTCGACTACGACACCACTGACCGCGGCCCGGGCGTCACTGTGCTCACGATGCAGGAGCTTGGGAGCTCATCACATCCGTCCAATTCGGCTACCCGCGAACCGTGAACGAGTTCAACAAGATCAGTGACCTCACCGTCCTCGAGCGCCTCTGTGAAGAGTACGCACATTACCACGACTCTGCTATCGGCAAGCTGACGAAGAGAGGACTGCTATCGCACCTGGTGATCGCAGCCAACCTTCAGCTGCTGCGACTGTTATACGAGCTGCGAATGAGCAGCAGCACCAGCGCGACCTGAAGCTCAGCTTCCACAGCGCCATGCGCTGCACGGTCGCGTGCGACAATCTCGAGGCTCTAGCGTGAACTCCGGAGCTCAGAGCCACCAAGGACTGGCAGCAGCGGGAGGTCAATCTGCTGCGCATCGCCATCCAGCGAAAGGAGCCGGACCTGCGTGTGTTCGACTGGCGCGTCGCGCGACTCCCATAAAAGCTCAGCATCGCGTTCAACGAGCCGTACTTTGCGAGGGACATATTGCGCAATGAAGAGAACGGGAATGCTGGTGTTGTACGATGACTGCAGGAGCACCGGCGTAGGACTTTCTAAAGGGTTGATGAGGATGATCCGGAGGAGCGAGAGTGAAACAGCAAGCGACCAAAAGCCGACGAGGAGGAGGACTGAGCCGTAAAGCACACTAGCAATCCAGTCTCAAGTCCGCGGAGACATGAGCCGACATCTGCTCGAGCAGGACTGATGGCCCGAGTTTCATGAGGTCTGGTAAGATAAGTCGGCGTTGTTTGCCAGGTATATTGGATCAAACTTCGAAGAATCTACCTCGAAAAGCTCTGTTCAGTAGAGGCTGTTCTAATATGGTCGTAGCTGCTGGGTTTTGCTAGATACAGTCAACTCTCTTGGTGAACTAGACTCTTCTTTCCAGGAGATCACTCTGGCGGTACTGATACAACAAGATCGACTTCCAGCTTCAATCCTGGAGGTTATCCAGGTACAGCACTCAAGCTTGCAATGCGGGAATCTACCTCTGAGGCTTTGAAGCTCGCGGTGAGGCGGCAATGCCTCGAGATCGTCCAATTTCACTATTAGAGCCTAGTGCGCGAGCGGAGGAACCCCTGAAGTGGGTCGTTGCGGCCTCCGACACGAAACTCGATGTAAAAATCGAGCGCACGCTGTGGAGATTAGCGATGAGAAATTTTCATCAAGGTCAAGGCGCGCGGGCCTCCCATTCTGCGATGCAGCCATTGTAAAGATACTCGGTGCCGACGAGATCAAGTTGAGAGAACGGATATTTCAGCACGCGCTCGGATGAAAGGCAAGAGCGAGGAGAAGCATATTCGTACCTCGTTGCATGTCGCTACTACACCGTGCCAGCGAACCGCGGATTGAGATTGATACAGTAGAAGCCAAGGTCAGGCGGATCTGTGTCCGTCGAGCATTATTGGCGAGGAGCAACCATACGTCGGCGAACCATAAGCAATCACAGACGAGAGAGTAGGACAGCCTTTGGATCAGGAAGTATACCGCTTCACGCGATTTGTCTCGTTGAACTCGAAGAAATCCCCAACTGGAGGTCGAGCTTTCCTTGTTTTGTCGATAGAGAAGGGAAGGTGATGTTGGGCACAAACATGGGCACGGTAAGTTGAATTTCGTCAACAAGTGAGAGGGAGCGTCCACCGAAGCAAAGCGCTTCGTTCGAAAAAGTGGAGGAAGACGAGAGATGTGTGAATGGCAGTAAATATTATCCAGCAAGATGTTTGTGACCTGCGGCAGCAGCGAGCGTCAAACAGCAGCTCCGAATGACTGGAGCGGAAGGCACGAGAGTGAATGCAAGCACTCCCTTGCGAAATGAGTCGCCATCATCACAAAATGCGATGACGGCAAATGGCTGAAAAGGAGGCGAAGCCCTATCTCATGCTGCTTTCACGCAAACAATCGCTTCAGAAGAAATGTGGCAGCCCAGCGAAATTGAAAAGGATAATGTAAAAAGGACGGAGTGACCATCACTCCGAACAGCTTCTAAAACCAAATACCTTATGATACCGATATCAATGTTCGTGCAAGAGAATCCAGCATAAACTGTAAATATACCTCATAAACACATAACCTTAGGTTTCGAATACTATTATTGACCCACTTTATATATTTGTTTGTGCAGGTGATTTGTCAGCAACAGCAAGTCGCCCAGCTGGCAAGCACAATTCCAAGGCCGTGTCGAGTGAACGAAAACAGCAACAAGGCGTTCCTCTTCCTTTTCATTCGTCAATCGGACCTCGGAGAGGCACAAGCGCCCAAGGACCACGGAAGACCGCGCCCGCCACAAGCTACCACCCAGCCAATACGATGACGACCGTTGTGGTCAACAAGAGCGCGCGCTCGGCCTCGCGCGTAGACATGCTGCGCGCCAACATCCCGAGCTCGTGGCGCGCCGAGCACATGCCGAGCCACCTGCGCCACACCGAAGGCAAGTTCAAGAACTCGCGCGGTCAGGCGCTGTCTTACGTGTCGCTCTTCCCGCCAGTGGAGGCTGCGCCCGTGCGCGGCATTGTGTTCTTCCTACACGGCATCAATGAGCATTGTCGCCGGTACTACCACCTATACGAGCAGCTCTGCGAGAACGGCTTCGGCGTGCTCGCGTACGACCTGCTGAGCCACGGCCAGAGTGACACGTGCGAGCACAACATGCGCGCGCACGCCAAGAAGTTTCACTACTTTGTGGACGACACGAACGACATCCTCGCGTTCGCCAAGGAGTCGATCTTCCCGCAGTTCCTGAGCAAGGAGCGCTACCCGACGCTGCCACCGGTCGTGCTCTCGGGTATGTCCTACGGTACGCTCGTGAGTCTGCACACGGTGCTCTCGGAGAAGCACGCGTTCAGCGCGGTCGTGCTTGTGGCGCCCGCGGTGTCGGTTGAGATGACAACGATGCTCCGCGTGCAGCGCATCTTCGCCAAGCCCATGTCGACGTTCATCCCCAAGGCGCGCATCGTGCCGGCCGTGAACCGCGAGTGGATTTGCCGCGACCCGGAATTCATGGAAGATTTTGAGAAGGACCCGCTCAACAACGGCGGAGAAATGACCTCGCGTATGGGCGAACAGTCGCTTTCCGCGATGATCGAGCTCAAGAAGGATGTGCGCGTGGAACAGGCCGACAGCACGTTCTGCAAGGTGCCGATCATGCTCATGATGGGCTCGAACGACAAGGTCACGAGTCTTCCGATGGCCAAGGAGTTCTTCGAGCGCATCGCGAACCGCGACAAGGAGCTCAAGATCTTCGAGGGTCCGTACCATGCGCTCTTCGACGACCCGGACAAGGACCAAGTCTTCGACCACCTCATCCAGTGGCTCCACCTGCGCTTCCCAGAGATCGCAGCTACCGCTGTCGCTGCCAAGGACGCTGCGCCAGAAAAGGAAATCTCTGCGGCTGCTGTTGAAGAACAAGAGACTGCACCAAAACCAGTCTCGGCAGACGTCGAAGCGACGGTTGCTGAGGTGAAGGCTCAAGCTTCCGACGCGGCTGTGATGGTCTCGGCTGTGCAGGTCGACGTTGTCGAGACTCAGGTTACTGAGTTGAAGACGACGACGGTGGTCGCTGAAGTGGCCGCTGAGATGAAGACGGAGACAGTGGTTGCAGAAGAGAAGACAGAGGATCACGTCGTCGAGCAGGTGGCACAAGTCGTTGAGACGGAGACCGCGGCTGTGGTGGTACAGCGAACAGAGCAGAAGCCTGCTGCCGAAATCGCTGATCTTAAGACGGAGACTCCGGTGGGGGCGGCGAATGCGACGGAGAGCCCAGTCGCAGCAGCAGAGCAATCAGCGAGCGCGCCACCGCAATAAACCCACCTAGTCAATGATATGCTTGTTTAATATACCGCCGCCATGTGAACATGGGAATATGGTTTGCTAGTTGTATTTTGCCTGCAGACGCTAGAGAGCTTTCATTTTCTTCCAAGGATCGAGCTCATCGGTGATTTCTTCGCGCGGCAGGCTGTGATTAATTATGTCCCCTCCACGACGTGCTGCCGATCGTGTCCCAGAACGATTTGCAGCCCAGAAGCAAACAAACCATGTCCATTAACATTATGAGCATGCATCCATGCGGCGTCCCATATCTCCACAGATCCGCTCGCAATGGAACGGCAAGTAGCAAAAGAAGGCCAACTACAGTTCGATGAGCCGGTCGCATCACTATCATAGTTTGTCCACACTCGATTGCGCTTTCATGGCGCTCGCTCGTGTCTGGATGACCTTGGAGGCCGTCCTCGCGAGCGTCATCATCATCGAGTACTGCGACTGCGTGAGTTCGTGCTGCTCGACGTCCAGGCAGCACACGGAGCCGACGATCGTCCCATCGGAGGCTGCAATGGGGAAGCCGCAGTAGAAGCGGATGCCGAATTTCGTCACCGCATCAAAATTGAAGAAGCGCACGTCGGCCTCGGGGTTTCTGATCAGCAGCGGCTTGTCATCCATGATCAGATGGGAACAGAACGTTTGGCTGCGCGCCATCCAGGTGCGGTGCAGGAACTCGGTGTTGCACGAGAGGATGAACTCACTCTCCCTGTCGATGACCGTGATCATGCTGATCTGGCACTGCAGCGCCTCGGCCGCGAGCGTGCAGATGATGTTGAGCTCCATGACTTCCCCCAGGTTCACAAAGTCGTTCTTGTGGATCGCGCGCAGCCGCTGGTCTTCGTTTTCGGGGATCGGGTAGTCCGGGACCGTTGTCGCAGGACTCTCGGGTACGTGGATGTGGTAGTTCCGAGAGTTGGCGTTCGCAAGCATGCACTCATCAAATGGCGGAAGCCAGTCGTCTTCATTTTCGAGGGTCTTCTTGATAGCGTCGAGATGGTTTGTCTTCAACTTCAAGCGCTCAGCAGTCAAGTATGGTTCCTGCGTGGTGCCTTCTGGACTCACAATGTGCTGAATGACAGTCTCTGCGGCCGTCTGGTAGGCCTCATCCGGATCCTCGAGTGCGGCTTCGAAGATATTCACGAGTGCGTTCCGTCGCTGCCGCTTGGCGGGGCTCTCATCGACATCTGGCTCAACGCGAATTGCCATTCGCGTCTGCGTACAGATGCCCGCGTACTCGCACGAGTCCACGCACTCCATGCAGCGCCTGCACATGAGCACCGACGTCGTGTGGCCGTTGAACGTCTCCATGGTCTCCTGCGAGCAGCACTTATCGCACACGTTGTAAGCGCAGAGATGGCACCGCTGCCGTTTCTTGAGCAGGAACAGGCTGAGATTTTTCGTGCAGCAAATGCAGCGCGAGTTCTTGGCCGCGAAGGCTGTTTGGTCAGCGAACTTCTGGACTCCGAGGCGCCGTCGTCGCACGAGCTCAGGGATGCGACTTGCACCCTTTGCGAGCTTTATGAGCCTCGCTGATGCCATCTTTGAAGTCACCTCCCCCTTGGAGTACCTGGGTCGAGCTACCGCGCCACCGTCAAGCTTGCCGTAGAAGACAAGCCGCACAGACCTTGTTCGCGGAATGCGCTCAACAAGGAACGTTGTGGTGATGTCGTTGAGCTGGTCCACTCGCGAGTGCTGCGCCCTGCCCACTTTTAGAACACAGGCAGGGATCGAGCTTTGGCTGATCACGAGACTATCTCCACTGGGGGAGCGTTCGAAGGACTCGAGGAAGCACCACTCCTCGTTGCGGCCGAAGACCTTAGAGCGCACGAAGGTACTCGTCTTGACCGCCACGTAGTTGTCAGCTGCATGTGATACTACTCCCTCTTCTGGCTGCTCCTCGTGCTGCTGTTCCACACTTTCTTGCTGTGGAGGGACCACGTGCACCAGCGAGCCGTAGATAAAGTCTTTATGGTGCAGCGCCTTCATCGAAGCGTTCAGGTCCGCCTCGTTCAGCGACCGCAGCAGCGCGACGATCTCTTCGATACTGCAATTGATGTCCCCCGACGCGAGTACCTCGGGCTGCCGAAGACCTTCAACTTCGTCTCCTGAAGAAGTGGCTTCAAAGAGCGTGAACTCCTTCCGGTTCTCCTTCCACGCCCACTTGCTCAACGAGAGGTTCGTGAGCGCGTCAAAGTCGATCGCGGCGCTCACGGCTCGCGCGCGAGCGTGGAGTTCCTGGTCGTCCACATAGACCTTGGCGGAGCCACCTCCGGGACTACTGGTGCAGCTGGAGACACTGGAAGAGTCGTCGCTGCACGTCGAGGACTGTGAGCGGAACTTATGCGGCGTATTGCAGCAGTTGCTGTTAGTCATTGGGTCGCTGTTGTCCTTGCTACTGCAACTTGTGCCTCGCAACTGTCGAACTGGGATGCGCGCGATGAGCGAAGTGACATTGTTGCGCGTCATGGCCTCTACTAAGAGAAGAGAGAGCTACGATGGAAGCCAACAACAGGTGCGTGATGGATGATGCGAGTGATTGGGTCTGTGCTTGAGCTCGCAAGTGAATAGCTGGGTTTCTTGAGGGGTGGTAATGCGGCTTGAGCTAACGATACTTGTTTGGGTGAGTCCTTGATGTATGCTTGACAGCACAGAAGCAGAAGTGAGCCGGAGGGGAGGGAGAGTGATGCGTGTTGGTTGTGCTCCTGGGACGCTAAGAACCAGACGAGTGAGTGAGTGAGTGAGCGAGCGACTCGTTCCTCTGATGAAGATCTCGACTGAAGACTACAGTAGAAACCACTTTTCCCGCATGAAAAGAACGAAACGTAAGAAGAATCGGAGTGAGAACCGTCGCAGAAGCTCCGAAGAAGCCACGTTGCGTCTCTCCAACTACGCGAAACCAACGGAAGAGAGTCAGAATGTGGGTGCGTGAGTGAGCTGGTTGAACGGCCCACTTTAGCGCATGCATGCGCATGAAGAAGCGGTGGTTCTTCATTTCAAGAGTGCAGGTGAGTGAGTGAGTGACTGCCCTACCAGTGTTCTATATCTCTGGGCCAGCGTAGAGTGGTGGTGATGGGCCAGCCGAACAAGTGGACGCATAGGTGGTGAACTTGTTTAACAAGGTGATGCTGCTGGTCATGCACGTATAAATACCTCAGGATTGGAGTCGCTTCGTCAGTTTCAACTGATTTGCTCCGAAGCAGGTTCGGAAGAGCTAGCCGGCGTCATCATTGCGAGGAACCCGAGCGAAAGCTGAAGGGATCATCTGGAGCTCGAACTGCGAGCACCCAATCAATCAGTGATGGGTGGGTGGATGCCTCGGTCGTCGACTGGCTGATGGTGGAGGCAACGCAAGAAGGACGCCATCTCGCAACTTTTCGCCGGCGGTCTTCTCGACGCTCAGTGGCTGGCCGGTCGAATGGAAGAAATGGAAGGAAGCGACTTGAGTGGCCCACAGAACAAGGAGAACGAGTCAGACAGGCACATGTTAAACGCCTCGTCTGGTGGTACCCTCAGACGAATGAAATGCGGCGAGTGGAGTGCCTGCCATCACTTGCTTGCTTATCTATCAATCACGGGCACGTCACGGCACGCAGTGCTGCTCTCGGTGCTCGGGCTACAGGTCTCATTTGGTCGTGGGCGTCCTAATACACTCCAGGCCAAAAATATACGGCCACCCACCTTTTTCCTCATAACTTTGCGACCACTAGGAGTTTAGCGATGCTGTTTGAGTATGTTATGTGACTGACTATACTGTATCCCTCTGCCGTGCTAACAACCCCATTT
>JAADWP010000845.1:0-14276 GCA_023336215.1 Globisporangium iwayamae | reverse complement strand
TTGGGAGACGATCCAAAGCCATGGAG
This sequence comes from Globisporangium iwayamae, assembly GCA_023336215.1. Lineage (NCBI taxonomy): Eukaryota > Oomycota > Peronosporomycetes > Pythiales > Pythiaceae > Globisporangium > Globisporangium iwayamae. Next base: position 14,250 of record JAADWP010000845.1, on the reverse strand, counting down.
CATCAGGAACTCCGTGTTGAACGTCGTGTACTTGAGCTGCGTCGTGTCCACACGACGGTCAGCAGGGACGGCTGGCGCGGTGGGGCATGCCACGTATGCGGATGGCGTCGGAGCTGGGGTCACAGGGGTCACCGGAGCTGGCACTGGAGTGGCTGGCACCGGAGTGACTGGAGCCGGAGTGACTGGAGCCGGAGTCACCGGAGCTGGCGTAACCGGAGCCGGGGTCACTGGCACCGGAGTCGCTGGAGCTGGAGTCACTGGAGCTGGCGTCGCCGGAGTCGGAGTCACACCCACAGCGCCCGCCTTGAGCGTGATCGTCACCGGGAAGTGGTCACTGTTGTAGCTGCCGCACACGCCCGAGTACAAGTTGTTGTTAAACTTGACGCTCGCCACACGCGACGCCAGGCCCTTGGAGATCAAGATGTGGTCCAGGCTGCTCACCTCCGCCGTCGTGTATACACAGTCCGCGTTCTTGTCCCACCACTCTGAGTAGCGAGACTCCTGCGGCACGTACGACGCCGTCTCCACCATGGACGTGCCGGCCAGGATCGCCAGCACGTTACTGATCGGCTTGTTGGCGTTGCGGTCCGGCACGACCTTGGAGAAGTCGTTGATGTCGCCTGAGAGGATCACATCCTCGCCCTTGAGCAGCGCCGCCTCGGCGATACCCGCGAGCACTGTCGCCTGCGCCTCGCGGTCAAAGCAGCGCACGCCGTCCTGCGGGTTCGCCAGCAGGTGCGCGCCGATCACCGTGATCGGCTTGTCGAAGCCCGGGATGTTGAACGTCGTGTAGAAATGCTTGGACACCCCCTTCTTCGTGCTGATGCCGCTCACCACAGGACACGTCGAGTTGCTCACGGGGATCGCAGCCGTCACTTCCGTGCGCTTCAAGTCTACCGACGGGTCCACTCGCGTGAGCAGCGCCGCGTTCTGGCTGGTGGCAGTGTCCGTACCGCGCACCAAGTACGGCTTGTACGTGAAGTCGCCGAGCGCTTCGATCTTCTTGATCAGCGTCTGCAGCACGAAGCAGTCTTCGACCTCGTTCAGCTGGAGCATGTCCGAGTCGAGCTGCACAATCACCTTGGCGATCTGGTCCAGGTGCTTGTCTGCTTCGGTGGCGTTCACCCACGAGCAGCTGGCACCGGGACACTTGGGAGACGATCCAAAGCCATGGAGCATCAGGAACTCCGTGTTGAACGTCGTGTACTTGAGCTGCGTCGTGTCCACACGACGGTCAGCAGGGACGGCTGGCGCGGTGGGGCATGCCACGTATGTGGCAGCGTTGGCTCCCGTACCTAAGAGCGCAATGACGGCGAACCCGACGGCTCTCACGAGATACGAGACGGACACCATTGCCTGCTATTGATGTGGTGGCGAGGTGGTCGACAGCACGCAAAAGTAGGAATGAGGAGCTCAACAAGCGAGAGCCGTCGGGATAACCTGACAAAAAAGCTGCTGCAACGAAAAGCCTTGTGGATGGATGATGGGGAGCGAGCGAGCGCTCATCTCTTGCGCGCATTCACACGAAAACGTGTGGAGGAGCTCGGAAAAGGGCGACAGGAGTGGGACCTCCGATCGGATTTGCGAATCTGAAACTTCGAAAGATTCAAAAGCTCTTTGACTAACCGGAGACGCGAGTCCATACAAACACCAGGTAAGCTCCGATCCCCGAGTACTGATCGACGTGAATGTGAAATCGAATGCTATGTCAACTTTGGAGAGCTACGAACGCAACAGGACGTCCATTTTGCGACGCATTGGCGAAGACCGGAGCGTGCCCTTTCGTTGTTTGCCCGAGTGTATCCAATGCGATGACGGAGTGTGGGTCGATGCGTGCATAAAAGAAGCAAAGATGACCTCTGGGAGGCACAAAAGCGACTGACTGGTCCAGAGCCTTCAGCGAGTTGTGTTGGCTGCTCCGAGCTTCAAGACCAGACGGCTGTCGTGAAGCGAAAGCTACGAGAGCACAGACTGACATGCAGCTCAAGCAATTGTGTGGTGAGTGCGGACCCCCAGAGAGCACAGGCAAAGTGAAGTGAGTGAAGTGACTCCTGGAAACTGCAACATGAGCATTTGATTGACTGGTGTTTGCGCATGTGGATGTGCATGTCTACGTCTTTCCTAAACGCCTATCCTGAACAAAATGAGAAACAAAGACGAACCAGCGAGTTCGGTTACTGGCTAGTTAGACGGCCTGGATGGTGATCTTGATCGGCCAGTGGTCACTGTTGTAGCCGCCGCACGACGGGTCGTTCAGGGAGTTGCCGAACTTCACGTTCGACACGCTCGCGCTCAGCGACTTGGACACGAGGACGTGATCGAGGCTGCTCACCTCCGTGGACACGAAGTTGCAGTCGTTGTTCTTGTCCCACCACTGCGTGTAGCGCGACGTCTGGGGTGCCTTGTCAGCGACCTGGACCATGGTGCTGCCGCTGAGGATGCTGAGTACGCCACTGATCGGCTTGTTGTTGTTCTTGTCCGGGACGGTGGCGGAGAAGTCGTTGAGGTCACCCGAGAGGATCGTGTGGTGGCCGTTGAGGATGGCGGCGTTGGCAAGGCCGGCGAGCACGGTCGCCTGGCCCTCACGCTCAAAGCAGCGGGCCTTGTCCTGCGGATTCGCGAGCAGGTGCGCGCCGACCACGGTGATGGGCTTGGAGAAGCCAGCAACGTTGAACGACGTGTAGAAGTGCTTGGCGACGGACTTGGTCTTGGAGTAGCCCGAGGCGCTTGGGCACTTGGAGCCGCTCACTGGGAGGCTCACGGCCGTGTTAGAGCGCTGCAGGTTCTCGGCTGGGTCGACACGCGTGAGAAGGGCCGAATTCTGACCCGTGGCAGTGTCCGTGCCGCGCACCAGGTACGGCTTGTACGTGTTGTCGCCAAGAAGCTGCAGCTGTTTGATGACCGCGTTGAGTACCACACAGTCCTCGACTTCGTTCATCTGGAGGATGTCCGCGTCGAGCGCCTTGATGATCTTGGCAACCTGCACGATGTGGTTCTGCGCGTCCGAGGCAGTGGCCCACTTGCAGTCCTTGCCTGGGCAATCGAGCGTGCCGTAGCCCTGGAGGAAGAGGAACTCGGCGTTGTATGTAGCGTACGTGAGCTGGGACTTGTTCGTGCGGCGGTCGCCGGCGGTGGCTGGGGCGGTCGGGCACGCGGTGAACGCATCCGCCTTCATGGCGTCGGCGTTGACGGAGGCGACGCAGACAGCAGCGAGGAGGCCGAGCGTGCGGGTGATCGAGGTGATGAAGACCATGGTGGAGAGGAGGGGGCTTGGTGGCTAGGAGGAGGATTCGAAAGTGAGAATGAAAAGCTGACGAGCGCCTCGCTCAATTTCGGTCGACCGGAGTTAGTTAGCCGCCGAGGACTGGATGGACGAGAGAGTGCGAGGCTCCGAGGTCGGGGGTGACCCAAGAGGGGAGGGGCAAGTTCACCTCAGTGAGCGGATTCGTCGTCACGTGCTATTTTCGCGCTGCAAATCATTTGGATCTTTCGCTGTCTGATGGATGAGAGCGGGTGGGGCCGTGGGAGGAGCTTCAACCTTGACGTGTCAGACAGACAGGGAAGATCTGAGTTCACTCACTTGCTCGCTCGGCTGTGTGCTGTTCTTCCCAAGTGAAAAGACGCCAGAACAACAGTCACTTTGTATCACGGCTTGTTGTCTGTGGACGAGTCTCGTTCGGGATGGGCGAGGCTATGCGAATCAGATCCAGAGACGATCCGGTTGGTGCAGAGAGTCAGCCGACGTCAACTGATCGTGTGGTTGCCTGTCGCGAATCTTTTCTGCCGGTGGGTGGTGCGGTTCTCTCCCAGCCATCACACTGACGCGAGGCTCTGCCATCTGCCGGCGGAAAAAAGCCTCGGCGGCCTTGTAGTTCGCTCGCTGTTGCTCAGTTCAACATGTCATGTTGAGGTGCTCCATAAGGGCACATCCGAAGTGAGCTTCCCCCTCCCCCGTCCATTCGGATCGGATCCGAACGAAACGTGGGGAATGTAGTGGACACACGCTGTACGAAAGTTGATTGACAACACTCGCAATTTCCTCGCGCTGGTGCTGGTGCTGGTGCTGATGCTGGCGGAGTACCAGCATGAAGATTCGTGCAGATTCGATTTCTATGATTCCACGTATGCAAATTGAAGAGGTTTAGCGATAGTAGAGAGGACCAATTAGCGCTTAACTTTATGGAATTGGCCTTTTTCTGCGCGGTGAGATCAACGCATCTCTCCAGTTCGTCTCCATTTTTGTACCAGTGTACCAGTCGCCTCATGCAAAATCTAATGCCCCACGCCGCCCAAACATGTGGAACATGTTTCCATTTTGCTCGACTGAGCTTGCGGTGAGTGTGGAAATGCTGGCACTGACGATGGACCAAAGGCCACACAAAATGAGCTGACGCAGGTTAAACGCTCGAACGGTCAGATCAGGAAGTGGGAGAATGCCCAGGACTCTCTCTACCTTGCGGCGGGCAGGACGCTGGAGCTCCTTCTCCTAGCACTGTAGCGTTTCACAGCTGAGCGCGATCAGAGAAGCAATGGAGCTCAAGTCCCTCCTTTGACTCGAGGAAAGGCCATAGTTGCTTCCTCGAGCGAGCGTTGAATGAGCTTGTCGGTTGAGATTCGTGTGGAATCTGGGAAGGATCAGCCTGGAGAAGGGTCGAGCAGGTTGGTTTCTACCAAGCCGAGATTGGAGGCATCGGGGTTCAGATCTCGACGCAAGTTTTCCAAACAACTCGGCGTCGATGCAAAAGCTTCGATGTGGGGCACGACGACCAGAGAGTATCGGGTCAAATCGCTCCCACATTTCGTATCATCTGCCATCCCGATACCGCTGCTCTACTCGAGGCACTGACGCCCGAATTTGCCTCGCTTTAAGGCATGGCGAGTTCAAGAGAGCATACCTTGGAAATTGCGCTCGACGTACTGACGCTGCAATCATTCAATACTTTGAATGCTGCTGTTCAGATCTCGAAACAATCCTGGAGTGGTAGACCTCTGTCAACGTGAGTGTACTCGGAACAACTCGTTGTTTTATTATCTAGATACAGTAGCAAAATCGACCTCAGTTCCGCTCGGGAAGCACGGGATACCCTTTTGAATCCATTGCGACATTGGCCATTCCCTCTTGTCGAGATACCTTTACACGTGGTATTCTATTGTACACACTCCCTCGCGCCTGCGAGCGCTCACTAGTTTACTCTCTTTTCTTCCCACTTCACCTGTAGCTGCCCTTCTTTCTCATTCTCCCTTTAACTAATACCGCCGTCCGTCTCTTCTCGACGTGTTGGCGAGGATCGCCGTATTTTGCGAGAACCCGTGGGAGACCAGCAGGCTCTCTAGCGCCAGCAGTCGGTTCGCGTCCAGATACAGCGTCTTGCCGCGGCGCAGGTACGGGTCCTCTTCGCCGTTCTTGTCCACGTACACACTGCCCCACACGCAGCGGCGCTCGTTGCCCAGGAACAGGATCACGGTGCACGCGCGCAGCAGCATGAACGCGCCAAAGCCCAGGCCGCAGGTCTGCGCATGCTGGGAGCACTCACCAATATTGCCCCGCGCGGACTCGCAGCACGGGGAGAAGCAACAGAGAACGGCGCCACAGAAGAGGCAGATCGCTGGGTGCTGTGGGAGCTGCTTGCACTGCTGGCACAGCCCACGCGGTTTGTCGTTGTACAGGATGAAGAGGTTCATGTAGATCCGCGGAAGGCTCATGAGCAGGCAAGATCTAGCGGATGGCTCTTTCACGGTCGAATCAGGTACGTTTAACCTGGAAATCGAGGCGAACAAATTCACGCGTGATGGCTTCACCAATGCTGAAGCCGACAGTTCATCAATCTGTCTCTGCTGGGCTTGTTGCCGCAACACTGCAGCTTTCGCTTCGAGTTGCGCGCCCCAGAGCTCACATAAGCCGCGCTGGTCGGAAGCGAACATCTGCGCCTGGAAGAAGAGACGCAGTGGTGGCAAGTGCAGTTTGCGCAGGTACTTCTCCAGCTCCTGGGCCTTCTCGTGACCGGTGGATTGCAGTGGGTCGCTGGAGAAAATGCCGTCGCACACTGCGCACACGTCGACATCTGCTGCTATTGGTCCAGACGCTTGGCTCTGGTGCTGCTGTGAGGAGCTCGACGGTAGCAGCACGTCCATGAGCAGCACCATTCGCTTCACCAGAGGCAGGCACATCGCACTCACTTCCTCTTCCATGTCGCTTCGCCACTTGGGACCCCTCTTCGTCACTGCTGAACTGTTTCTAGGCTGCTGTTGACGGCTGTCGAGCAACTTACTGCGAGAGAGCAGCTGTGAGATCCAATAGTATGCGTCTTTCAGCGACTGCACTCGCTCAAAGCCTCCAAACGATGGGATTTTATCTTCTTCTTCGTCGTCATTGTCATCAAAAACTGGGACGCGCTGGTTAGAATACTCTCCGCCCTCGTCTCCTGCGCGGATCTGGATGCAGCAGAGAGACTGTAGCACTTGCGCTGTCACCAGTACACGCGAGAGGAAGAATGCCTCAGACACCAGCTCTTCGACTGCTACATGCGGAGACGTCGTCTGCGATCCTTGCCGCCACACCATCCGGATCACGAAGAACGAAAACAGGTTTGGGTGGCAAAGGATCGGCAGCGTCGCGCGAAAATCCCCCTTGCCAGCAAACAACTGTTTGCTCCCAGTCCTAAACAGTTCTCCGCCATGGACGCCGCCGTCGTCTTCTTCAAACAGCACCTGGTGACCAAAGAGGATGCCGTTGAGTTTGCCCACCACAACGTCGAACTTTGTCTCGTACGGCGCGTCAATCACAGTCCACGACAGTGCGTTCTCAGCCGACAACGCAGATGCAGCGATCGTCACGTCAGCAAGGTACCGCAGTGACTGCATCCGCTGCTTGTCCAATGGATCTGTGTGCAGCAGCTCTCTCTCCTGTTCGATCAGATCCACCTGCACTTCGAGGCAGTGCAGGAAAAGCTGCCACGCTGGTAGCTGCATGTCCAAGGCGTACACAGCATTCTGGATCTCCGTGTCGATCTGCGCCTCGTCTTGAATCGCTTCGGTCATTAGGAGCGGCACCTGCATGGCGGCGCGCAGACAACGGAGCGTGACGTCGTGGTAAAACCTGTCAAGATTCCGCTCCACCGCGCTCATGTAGTCTCTTTCAGCAGCACTTGAATTCAGCCGCGACCGCAAGTACGACAGGGTTCGCGATTTTCGTCGCTTCACCTGCGGGCGATCGTCCTGGAAACTCATCTGCGAATTGAGCCACTTGACGAACACCAGATTCTCACTCGTGTCGTCGTCTTTCGTCTCTTCTTCCTCCTCAGCAAACAACACATCCAATGGACGTGAGGAGCTCCGATGACCAAGTAGATCGCGGAAATTGATCTGTGGGACGCTTGGAACCAAGCAGTTGGACAGACGGCGGCAGATTGGGCACTGGAACTCCACGTCCCGCTCGCTGAGCAGCCGGTCTTCTCCATTCATGACATCCGTCGGGCGTTTCTGCTTCCACAGCGACGTCAAGTATGATTTCAGGCATTCGTGATGGAGAGGATGGCCACAACTCCAGATGCTCGCATCACTCAGTGTCAGAGAGCTCGCATCCTTTGACTGCGAGCTCATGAGCTGGACTGACGGCAGTGGAGGCGTTGAGAGATTGTGCATTTGTCTCATCTTGTGCGGGATCAACGTTGGGAGAACGATACCCACGAACCCAAACGACGACGACGAGCTGTAACGCTCGCACGGCATCCGACAAAGTCCACACTCCTCTGCTTCATTCTCATCGCTAACGCAACTCTCGCTGATTCGATCATTCGCGCTGCTGAAAAGGTTGCTGCTCGAGCTTGAGCTGTTTCTTGAGCCACGTCGTTGCTTGCGTCGGCGGTCGTAGATCTTCTTTTGCTTCTCGCAATTCAGCGCGATTGCAGACGAAACGTGATCGAGGTACAGCTGCACGTCGATCTGACCGGTCGGAAAACCCCACTCGTCTTCCTCTTCGTCGTCATCGTCGTCCTGTTCCCCGTACTCTTCACTGTCGTCGTTGTCTATGCCATGTAAGTTGACAGCCATCGACTCGACTTGCTTTGCACCTTCGCTGTCCTTTGAATCAGCGTTTGACGACAAAAATTGCATTTGCTTCGAGCGCATTTTCTCTAGGATCATTTGCTGTCGTCTCCGCATCATCTCCTTTGCCGCACGTCCTCGACCATCACCAGCGCTTGCATCTTGAGAACGGCTGTCGTCGCTGCTCGAGTCAGCCTTACCAGCTACTCCAGATTCCGATGCTCGCCCAGCTTGTTTCTTTTCGATCTCACGGCGACACACGTCGGACTTCTCGCCAACGACTCGAAGAATCTGTTGCGCTTGCGCCTTTGCATCCTCTAGTGGAGCGTCGTCAGCTGCAAACTCCATCAGAAGCGACAGGAAACTAGTTTGCTCATTGTCCGTAATTGGAATGGCCGCGCAGAGGTTGGTGACGAATGACAGGTCAGCAATGAAAAACGTTGCGATGTCGGAGATTGCAGCACCGACAGCTAGACTCTCAGCATCCTTGACACCTTCATTGTGTGCACCAATTGCATCACTCTCAGCGGCGTCGGGTGCTACCAGCAGCTGAACGCCAACGAAGACGCACTGTAGGACTGCGAGCAGCAGGTTCTCGCTTGTCGTTTTGCCGTCGCCACCATCAACACCGCTGCTGGCGGGCACTTTCACTTGTCGTCTCCAGTTCAGCAAAACAATGAACAGCGCACCGACCAAGTCACTCGAGCTGAAGATCTTCTCTGCCAGCACGCTGTGAATCCCCAGCGCTTCGTGATGCAAACCAGGGAGAACTGGAACCGTCAGAGCTGACGTTTCGGACGCTGGACGAGCTGACGAACGAGACTGGTTCTGCATGTGGTTACGCAGGTTTTGCTCACACTGCTGGGCTTCGGACGGGGTAAAACACTCAAAGTACGCAGAGACTTTGGTCCAGAGCTCAGGTTTCAGCTTCCACGTTCCGCTCATCTTCAGTCCAAAGTTCAGCAAACTGCCTCCCATCGCTGCAGATGATCCAGACGGCTCTTCGTACATTCCGACAGTTTCCAGCACTTGAGTGAGGATCTCTTCTTCTTCCAGTCCATTCCAAGGGTGTTCAGGTAGCTGCTTCACTTGCTCGACCAGCTTCATGTCCACGCGCGCAATCACCTCACTCCGCGAGAACGGCCCTAAGCTGAGCCAGTGCATCATTTCCCGCTCCAGCAAGTACGTGAAGCTTTCGCTTGGCGCTATTGACGTCGACATCTTGACAGGAGAGAGAAGGATCTGCACAAGCAGGCGTAACATCTCTTCGGCGACGTCGAGCTCATGTCGGACCTCAACGTTCGCTTGATCTTCTTTTACCGCTTCACTTTCATTTGCTATCAGTCTGAAAACAAACGACTCGCGGAGATCGAACGGGAAATGGCGCAGGAACACGCGCGTGAAGCATCCTCGCGGGGCGACTAGCGCTCCGATTTGGCACAGATACAAGTCCGAGTGGACGCCGTAGAAGCGCCAGTGCTTGGAGTAGTAGTGGACCAGCTGCTGCCACATCGCGTTTCCATTGCGTACCCAGAGCCCCGCTTTCACCTCGCGCGTGAAGAAGCATACTCGCAGCGGGTACTCGACGAGACTCAACGCAAACTCCAGATCGCGCATCGCATCTTCGTTCTCGGTTGTGAAGACTGCGTTCTCGTTCACTCCGACGCCAAGGAGGCTCTTCCATTCCAGCGCATCTTGGGGCCGAATTGCCATGCAGAGAGCGTGGACCAGCGACGCGTACATGTGGTGAAGCGGCAAGTGGAAGCTCTTCTTCACTGGATCTTGATGGGACGCTACTGGCGCTCCCTGGTAGAAATCTGCGAGCTGCTGCATCTTCTTCGCTTCGGATGCAGAAGCAAACGTTTCGCTCGGCGTCCACTCGGGACAGCCACTTTGGTGCGTCCACGACAGTACAGCCTCCCGAACAGGCTTCAGAAGCGCCTTTGCAAAGTTGAAGCGACCAACCACGCTTTTGCTGCTGCCGGCTTGTTCTTCCTCTAGTGCAGTGTTGCCGCTTGGGAAGCAGAACGGAATCCCCGAGAGAAACGCGTTCAGTAGCAGATTCACTTCGTAATCCACTACAAACGCAAATGTCCAGTTCTGCGATTCGTACTCGATGTGCTGGGTCATGTGGCGCTTCTGAAGATCCATCTGTTGCAGCAGCTTAAACGTCTCGATCAGCTCGCCATACACGGTGTGCGCGTCCAGCAACAGATCTCCGTCAACACTACGGAACGAGTTCAGCACGGCGTCTGCAGCTACTTGCGGGTGGACAAGCAAAGTGCGCAAATCCGAACAGATGCGCGCGTAGATGCGCTTCTTGAAGACGTTTCGCCCACAATCCACAACGTACTGCAACGTTGTAGAGTCTTGTGCGTCGTCGTCTCGTGCCTTGCATCTCTTCACTTGCAACGTCTCGACACGGGCTGCGCTTTTGAACAACCCGTTTAGCTTCTCGAGCAGGAACAGCATCAGCCACTCGATGCACGAAGAGTGGCCGACATTCAATGGCGAGCGCTGACGCTGGCGACGCCGATGGATGTGTGTCGAGGAGAAGATTCTCTCCAGCTCTTGGAGTTGTGCGGTGCTATGGAAGAGCTGACAAAACAGTCGGTCGATGAACCTCGACAGATTCCGCATGCCTTCTTCGTTGTTCTCCTCGCTTGCCTTCAGGAAGAGGTCGATGAAGTACGGATACCACTCGACAAAGTGGCACGTGTACTTTTGCTTGAACGAGTGATCAAACAGCAGTTTCAGGTAGAGCACGCCGAGCACATCGCACGTCTCGACAGGAAGCAGGATACCGGCTTTCAGGAACACATCCAGGATCAGCAGATTTGAGCCATCCTGAACAGCTACTGGGGTACCAGCTCCTCTTTCATCGCCACCTGGTCGAGGTAGAGCAACGGCGCCTTCACTCCGCTGAGCAGCACTCTCCAGACTGGTGCGAGTTTTCTCTTCTGAGGCGTACACTGTCTGCTGCGCTTGCGCAGGTGGATCCAAATGGAAGTCCGCTGGGAGTGGTTCGAAGAAGATCTCGGAAATGAGGTCACGGTACTGCACGCAGCTCGTCGCGAGCATCTGCAGCCACGCTAGCGCTTGCTGTACACGGTCCAAGTACACTTGGATGATCTCTGGGAAGCTGTTACGCCTCCGGCCGGTCTTTGGCAGACTGCGCATGGGGTAGAACGGATCGCTGTCGTAGGCGCCGCCGGGACGCAGGCAAAACAAGTAGACCTCGCGCAGCACGTTCACGCAAAAGCCGATCGTCCTGCGAATGAGCAGCGTCACCACCTCTTCTTCTAGCCGTCCCATTTTCATCTCCGACGAGCTCTTTCTTGCGCTTGTGTCAGCGCTAGCGGCGGCGCTGTGTTTCCTGCAAAACCCTTCTGGCTTCCACGCCAGTGGGTCTCCGCAGTCGCAGCATCCGCCAGAGGAGCACCGATACACACGGTAGTCGTGACCTTCGTGGTCGTCAGGGTCGAAGCAGCCTAGGCACATACAGCTGGAATCCGAAAGGCCGCACGTCCTGCAGCGATACGCCATGTGGTCTCCGTGCCAAACTTCCTCACACTTACTGCGCTTGACGCTTCCATATTTGTTGACAAGGCATGCGTGGAAATCCGGGGGGAAGCGGAATGTCGTGGTTATGGTGGATGCGTTGCTGCTGTTGGATGCAGATGACGAGGCATCAGAAGCTCCACTCGAGTCGCTTTGCTCCAACTCGATGCAGTTCACGCACCCGTTGCGCGCCCATGCGCAGTGCAGATTCGGTATCCTTCTGGTCGCATTCGCATAGTCGTCGTCAGGTGCTGCAGTTTGCTGTTCACTGGCTGCTGTATCGGTTCCCTTGAGGTGCTGCAAATGGGAATCGGAATGCGCTTCGATGACGATGCGGATGAAAAACTGCAGCACCGGCGCAAAGTTGTCGAGTAGACTCGGCTGCAACACGAAGAGTGATTGCACGATCTTCTTCTGCGAGATGCGCGGCATCCCCAGGAACTGTTGCACCGCTGCGTACTCGCGCGCGCTCTCGATTGTTGTCTTTGTCATTGTGATTATCTTCGTCTGCATCTGATCCGCAGCCGCATTCAAATCCTCGTTCTCCCCACTCACGCCCGTTGTGAAGAGCGTCTCGTGGATCGCGCCGTCATCCACAAGTGACGCCTCCGACCGCTTGGCGCAGAACAGCAGCAGCAGTTGCGAGAGCACGCGCGCCTCACGCTTCTTGCGATCCGTCGCGTGCAACTCGTCGTCTTCTTCCGCGTTCTCATTTTCCCTTGTTGCATCCGCATCGATGGAGCCGCCACCGCAGATGGCGTCCGCTGCGGCCGTAGCGCTAAGCAGCGACTGCGGGGATGGGGGCGGCGATATGTCCTTGACGTCCATCGCGCGGAAGAGCGCGCTGCTGCTGCTACTGCTGCTGCTGCTGCCGCCGCCGCTCTCGCTCGCCATCTCGTCCCTCTCGCTCGTGGCGCTTTCTCAAATGGCGCATTCGCGTTTGTTTGTGTTATCACGTACTTTAGCGAGTGTGCGCAGTGAAAGATCGTCATTCTTGCCTGTGTTTTACTATGGAAAGGAGTATATGGGCATGTATGCCTTATGATGGATTGAGTATCGTTATGGCGGGGAGCTCAAGCACGAGCAGTGCTTCGTTGCGCTCAAGTGACCCCAGGGAAGCACCAGCAGATGAAGCAAGCTACGGACCCAGTGCTTCTCCCACTTGCCACGACGAAGTGCGTCAACAAAGATCAACAGCAGCACACAATTCAAGCACAACAGCGTCTTAGAAACAATACAGTTGGTGCTCCTACATGTAGCTGAGTTAGTTGGCCGCGTCGACGCTCACATGCTGCTTGAGGTGGTGCACGCGGTAGTTGAGCTTCGCGACCTGCTTCTTGAGCGCCTCGGCCTCGGTGCGTGCCTCGTCGCGCTCCTTTCGTAGCTGCTCCACGGATGAACCCTCCTTGTTCATGGTGTCTATAACATGCCAAACAAATATGAACGATCAGTTCATAGTTGTAGCTATAGCATCATCAATGGACGCATGTACATACCGCGGATCTGGCGCAGACGCGCGAGCACCTGGAGCTGGTAGTCGCGGAGCTCGACGCCGCCGACGGGGCCATCCATCTGCTTCGCCTCCGCCGCGACCTTCTTTTCCACTTGGCTCAAGCGCTCCAGCACGTTCTGCCGCGTACCAACAGGGTAGTGCACATGCCAGTGTTGATACAAGGTGAAGAGATTTCAGTCAGTATGAATGCATTGCATGCGGCCCTTGTGGTGTTTGTTGCCTTCATTCGTTCGACGGCGCGTACCGTGAGCTCCGCATCGACGCTGCCCAGGGATGGCACAGCAGCTTTCTGTAGCGATATAAGCAGGCAGAGTACACAGAGAGCTTGTGAGGCACGCACGCTCACGCATGCACGCAATAGAGAAGAGAAGCTGCAGGAGAGCAGACGCGCTCGCTCGCGTGCGCACCTTCGGGGACGTCGCCATGTTTCTCTAGATTTCTTCTTCTTGGTCACAAACGCCGCACCACACACACAACACAAGCAAGCCGCAGTGCATAATTGGGATACTATGATAATACAAATTTCCAATGGTATTTCTTGATATATGACAGTGCACATTAAGTCGATTCTGATTAAAAAAAAACCATATTTGATAAACTGGGTTTATGCACTCGGTGCGCGCGCTTCATAAGCTGGCGTTCTGCTTGGTGCGTGCAACTGTTCGTCCTTGGTGTTCTGTTCTCTCAACCAATACGCTAATTGGGAGCGTGACCTCCGGCCGTACTTTGGCGATGAGAGCTCGAGCCACCACCACCAATACAGCTATCCGTGATCTTAGGCGCACGCTTTGCAATAAAGGCTCGCTCTTCGAAAGTAACAGCCTGACGAAGAGGTAATGAACTTCAATCACATGAAGACGCTCGTAAATAAAGAGGCAAAACACAATTGCTTTGCAACGTGGAGTTAACGCAGCAATGTCATGGCAGTCAGTTCTGCGATGCAAAGTGACTTCCGCCTCTACAAGGCGCGATGAGCTTAGCTCGGAAAGGACGCTAAAGGAGCTTCGCTGAGCTCTGGCCAACGAGCTTACGACGACGCATCCAGAGACGGCGGACCTGCTCCATCGACATCCCGGTTCGTCTGAGTACCGTGCGCTTCCTGAGCGGGAGGAGATGTTGCAGCTCGCTGTGTA
>JAADWP010000844.1:0-14287 GCA_023336215.1 Globisporangium iwayamae | reverse complement strand
CCCTCAATGCGCAGCTCCAAGCCATCTTCGGGGTGTGTCACCGTGGTGCTAGTACATATACATTTATGCATCACCATTAGTACACACATTGCCGTGTTTGATATACCGCCAAGCGACTGTTCATCCATCCATCCATCCATCTATCCATCCCCATGCGAGGCACTCCTTCGTCACTCCACTACGTTGCGTTCTCCGTGCAGCCGGGATGGCTTCGGGTTGGTGTTGCTGGCTTCACCATCGCCTCTACTTAGTGTGCACCACACCATGTTTGGTAAAATCGAGTATTCTGTCAAAATAAGATTCGCGTGCTACCTTGTTCTAGGGCCGCCAATCTGAGGCTGGCAGCTCCAAAGCAGCGAGCCAGTGACCACTTGGACGTCATCTTCTCACAGACAGCAGCAACGCAAGAAAAGATGCTCGCGCGCTCGCTGCTCCGCTCCGCCGTCCTGCGCACCACGGGCGCTTCCCCCGTCGCTTCTGCAGCGGCTGCCAACGGCCTCTTGCAGGTCGCGCGCTTCTCCAGCGCCAACGATGTACGTCTCTCTTGCGTTACTGTCTGTGAAGCTCTCTGTGGATATTTGCTCTTCTTGATGGAGCTTCTCGAATATGCCGTGCGCAACTGAAAGACAAATCGCTCACTACACAATGTTGCTTTGTATTGATATGTAGATGCACGGCACGACGATCCTGTGCGTGCGCAAGAACGGCAAAGTGGTGCGTCTGAACGCTATTTTCCGTATCATTGTGCTGACGTGAAGATCTTGTGTGTTCACATGGAAATCTTTTGCCATCTTTTTGCCATTTACGACTTACAGTGCCTCATCGGCGACGGCCAAGTGTCGCTCGGCCACACGGTCGTGAAGCCGAACGCGAAGAAAGTGCGCCGCATCAACGAGAATATCGTCGCGGGCTTCGCCGGCTCAACCGCCGACGCGTTCACGCTCATGGAGCGCCTCGAGAGCAAGCTCGAGGAGTATCCAGGCCAGCTTGCGCGCTCGTGCGTTGAGCTCGCCAAGGCCTGGCGAACAGACAAGTACTTGCGCCGTCTTGAGGTATGTGTAGCTCTCCATTTATTGCTGAACCGAAGGGAAGCTGACGCGCCTTGCGTGAATTTGTAGGCCATCCTCATTGTCTCAGACAGCAAGCAGTCGTACACGCTCACAGGCAACGGCGACGTGATCGAGCCGCACGACGGTATCATCGGCATTGGCTCGGGCGGCACCTACGCGCTCGGTACGAATGATACTCTGTCTAATGGGAGTTTGATGGCTATGAAACTTATTTTGCCTGTTTTCTTTATGTAGCTGCTGCGCGCGCGCTGATCGACCAGCCGAACCTCGACGCTGAGGAGATCGGGCGCAAGTCCATGCAGATTGCCGCCGACATTTGCGTCTACACGAACCACAACTTTGTCGTCGAAGTGCTGGAAGAGAACTCAGAGAAGAAGGACTAAGCCGGTGACGCGACTGCCAGTCACAGCCCCTACAGCCATTCTGCTCACAACTGACCCACTCAAGCGCCGAGCTATGACCTCATAGGAGCTATGAGCTCACAGGTGGTTGTAGTGAAACATGGATTCACATGTTGACAGCTTGATAAACGGTTAATACACCCCTTGGGCCTCGTAATAATTCGTATCCAGCTACACAATGCGGCGCGTAGATCTTATGGTGTGATAAAAGGTTTGTATGAATAGAGGGGAAATATATAGCGATAGGTGGAAAAAGGGTCTGGTATCTGCTGCTGCTATCGTACGGTAATGGAAATATCATGGTGCGAAAACTAAGAGGATCAACACGTCAGTCACACGCGGTGCTGCAGCCACTGGCCAAGCGCAGGAGGATGCTCTCTAGCTGATCCGCACGCGGCGCTCTGCTGGCTGGACTTTAGTAGATTCTTCGTCGTCTTCGTCTCCTCTTGCTTAGATGTTGTTCGCGATGACCGAGTTATACTTGTCGATGTTGCGCTTGAGGATGTCTTCTAATGGACCCATCACGCGCTTGAATGTCTTGCGGTCGAGCGTGAGGCACTTGACCGTGCCCTTGGCAGTCACTGTCGCCTGGCGCGGCCGCGTCGTGAGCAGCGCGATCTCGCCGAAATATGCGCCGCACGCCAGCAGACCCATCTCAACGGGCGGGTCCGCGGGCGTGAGCTGCTTTGTGCACATGGCCGTTCCCTCCTCGATAATGTAAAACAGGTTACCGTCGTCACCCTGCGTGATGATCACTTCGCCGTCGCTGAACGTCTCTGTTTTCAGCGCGTCTGCGACCGTCAGGCGCTCGTACTCGCTGAGCGATTCCAGCAGTGGCACGCGCTCGATGAATCCTTTGTGTGCCTCGCGCTTCTTCAAAGTCGTCTCCATGATAATGTACTTGAACGTCTGTCGGTCGAGCGCCCAGGCCTTCGAGTGCTCCACCGCCTTCACCGTTGCAGCACGCGGGGCGTTGTACATGAGCGCGAGCTCACCAAAGGACATCGCTTCTGTGCACTGTTACAAGAAAGACAAGGCAAATTGTAAGGTGATAAGACAGCCAATAACTCATATTGTTGGAGGACACAGCAAGACAAACGCACCGTTTGCACTAGCACGTTGTCCTTGTAGACTTCGCAGACGCCGCTCTCGAGGATGTAAAAGTTGTCGCCATCGTCGCCCTGCTTGATGATAATCTCACCCGGCTCAAACTCCTTGGGGAAGATCGCATCGAGCACAATCTCGTGCTGCTTCTCGTCCAGCGACTTGAACAGAATGTTCTCCGCGACCATGCGACCAATGCCCTCGCGCTCTTCGGCCGACTTTGGGTGGATCACGCGCTCAAACTGCTTGGCGCTCGACGGGTCGATAGTCTCCGCCGACACGGACGTTCGGCGCCCCTTGACCACGGGCTTGGGCGCCACCACCTTCTCCTGAATCTCGCTCACGGCGTCCCCTTCTTCGTCGTCTTCACTGTCGGACTCGTCTGAGTGGTCTGTAAAGAGCACGCAAGGCATGACGACACATAGCAGATTGTTAGCACGATGACAAAAGTTTAGCGACACATATAGATACACACATATACAAAACACACGTACGGTGGTTGGAACTGTGGTGGTTCGACGCCGGGTTGTCCTCGTTCCTGAGCGGCGCGCCATCCTTCTTCCGCGGCGTGGCCTCCTCCGGGTAGCTGGATTGCAGATACTGGATGATGTGCAAAATCGGGTTCTCCGGCTTGGCGAGCAGTAACGACTCGACGAGGTTGATGAAGAGCGTGTTGATGCCCTTGCGGTGCAGGTAGTCCTGTAGTTCCTGCTGCACACCTTCAGCGTCCGCCATCTCGCTCGTACGTGTATATGTCTGTGGCTAACGTCGGGGGGGTCGCGGCTAATGCGGAAGTGATCTGATCGAGTGCTGGATACGCTGTGGGTCCTTTTCCTTCTCTTGTGTCGCTCGCTGGGGAATGAATGCGACAAACGTAGAAAGAAGCGGCGGTGGCGATACACAGACAGACGCTCGCTCACTCACGCACGTTCACACTCAGCACAGATATGAACCGGGAATGCGGGGTGCTCACGATGTGATGATCTCACGCGGTTTTCCTCCCTCCTTCTTTTCTGGCGTGACACCGTGCGCGTGCGTCTTCTCTCCCTCTCTTCTCTACGTACGGAAGGGCGGAAGAAAGAAGTCAGCAAAGTGGCAGGCAGCGTAGCGTTCCTGTTTGGCGGCGCACAAGACAGCGAGCTGCTTCGAGCTCGAGCTGTTTCTGCTGCTGCTTGGGCTTGCGGTCGCTTGTCTGTGGGTTGGCGGAATGCGGAGGCGGAGGCGGCGGCGGGCAGCTCGTTCGCGTCGCGTCGTGTTGTGGCGGCGCTTCGTGGCTTCTCGCTCGTTACGCTTTTTGTTTGCTGGGCTTTTTGTATCGGCATTGAAGATGGAAGGGTGCGGATTTCACAAATTCGTATTTAGTAGAAATGTAAAAGTAAAATATTCCCTTTAAAATAAGTATCCTCTCTATAAAGATTGCACTAATTTAGATTTTGTATGTAAAACTCACTGTACAATTGCATTGCGATCTTTTTTGCTGAAATAGTGAAAGGAAACTGGTTTCGATTCTTCTTTATTTTTCTCTTCACACAGTCAATCCAGAGGAAAGCGTTTCATGAAAAATGGGTGCCTAGCCACAGTATGTTGCTGCAATAGTAGCCTCTTTCCCATTCTGTGTGGACTACGTGAAATAGCTGGACTGCCAAAATTAATCACATCAATTTTGACAATCCTGGGCAACAGCCAACCAAACAGACAGACAAAGGCAATTGGAAGCAAGCGTCGGCACTCAATCAATAATCAATCTCACCATGGCACCAACCGCGGGTACGTGTCCGGCGCCCGACAATGCACTGGCGATAGACGCCACGTCCACACTCGCCTGTATGCCTATGTGAGGTACTGACACTTCCATCTCTTTATGTGTGTGCTCTTAAATAGGTACCCGACTGCGCTTCAAGCAGGCGAAGAGCAAGAAGCACCAGGCGCCGGTAGCCAAGAAAGTCCCGTCCTTGAAGAATCGCATCCGCGCGCTCGACCGGTTCCTCAAGCGAGGCGTACGTTGGACACAACGATTGCTAATGGCGGCGTTGACGATGTGAGTACTGACATGCATGCGTGTATGCACTGATGTGGGGATGTGCAACAGGGTCTGGACGACGCCACACGCGCCAGCAAGCAGCGCGAGCTGCAGCAGCTCCAAGATGAGGTCCGTGCTCATTGGCCTTTTGTTGCAAGTGTGGTTTGTTGCAGTGACTATGGTGATGTGTATTGACATGATCAACTGTTCGGTTACTGCCCTTTTGTGTTCTTGGCGAATAGTTCGAGAAGAAGGGCATGACGGAGCAGGAGAAGCAGAACGCGGAGAAGTACAAGAAGGTGCGTGGGTCTTTCGCCATTGCGTTATGTGCCTACTATCTACCTAACTATCAGCCATTCCGTCGTTCTCACACTAACGCTCTTCGATTGCTTTTGCTGCCTTGCTTTAGTTCCGCTTTGTCGAGCGCGTGAAGCTCATGCGCAAGCTGAAGCAGGCCAAGGCGGCTATGGAAAAAGTGAGTACCCATTGCTTTTATGTGCACAATACAATGCATTCTAATCACCGACGCGCTGTACTGACAACGTATTGTGACTTGTTGCTCTACAGGCCACGGACGCTACAAAGAAGCAGAAGCACTCTGCGGAGTTCGAGAAGTGGCGCCAGGAGCTGCTCTACGTCTTCTACTTCCCCAAGATGGAGCAGTACATCTCACTCTTCCCGTCCAATCCGCACGACGAAGACAAGCTCAAGCGGTACGATGTTTTACTTTGGTCTTCAAGTCTCGACGAACCTCTATCTGAGGTCATACAACCTCTCTCACTGCTCTGTCACTAATTCAATTTTCCCTTTCTATTATACTTAATAATTTTCAACAGACAAAGCGAATTGCGCGCCGCCGCGATCGCGCGCTACGAGAAGGAGCACCCGCACGACGCGTTCCACCAGTTCTGCTACAATGACAGCGGCAAGTCCGAGAAGCATATGAATGCCAATGATGATGACGATGAGGACATGCCAGCAGTAGCTTCCTTGCACCACCACAAGCATCCGGCGTCGTCCGCCGAGCTGCTGCTCAAGAAGCCGTCGAAGGAGGAGCAGAAGCGCAAGAGCAAGAAGCCGTCGAGCAAGAAGGACAAGGGCAAGAAGAAGGAGAGCGAGGTGGTGCTCGCGGATCAGGACGACAACGACGAGCGTGAAGATGGTGTGCGCAAGAACAGCAAGAAGACGTCAGCAGGCAGCAATGGCGACGAGAATGTGGAGGAAGAAGAGGAGGACGATTTCTTCCTTTGATCATCCTAGTTAGCAGCTCGTTTATCGTTAATAAAACAAGTCACATATCATCACTTCCTCAACACTTTGTAGCCATTCATTTTTGCATTAGCCTTATACCTTACCACCCCAGTCACAAACCTCCAAAAAGCTCTTGAATCTTTCTGTTCTCTTCTTACCGTGTCGATCGCCACCATCAACTCGTCTTGTCTGCTGCTTCGGTTGTTCGTTCGCCTCAGCACTGTTGCTACTTGCTTTTCGTCGCAGTCTGCTTCTCTCTCTATCATCTCAGGCTTTATCATCATCATCATCGTTGACACCTTGCTTCTCTACCCCCAACTCGGTCTCCCTTCACCTCTCGTGTTCCCAATTAAATATACAGCCAAAGTGTCGGCGGCTCACTAATTTCTCCCCGCTTTAGTGGTCGCTTTCTCTCTAGATCAGGATCGACAGCGCCGATGAGTTCTCCACTTCGTGCAGACGCGAGTCCGTGATCAGCTCGGCTTCAGTTCGGGACGCGGCGGCCAGCGCGTTCATGTTCGTATAGCTGAACGACCGGAACGCCTCAGTTAGGTTCACGTCGTCACTGGTCTCGTACATGCCACTGGGGAATCGGTAATTGTTGTTCTCGGTATAGCCATCACTCGCGCTAATACCACCACCAGCACCGCCACTTTGATCCCGCTCGCTCCGCTGTCCCAGACCCGTGACACCTCCACCTGCTATGCTCACAGTGTCGCTCGCAGTGTCCGAGTTGCTGCCGTCTGAGACCATTTCAGCTTCTCCATCCAAATCTCCAGAGAGATTGCCTAGCTCCTTGTTTTCGCTCGAGAGCTGCTCGTCGCCACCCGTTCCTCCTCCTCTGCTGCCACTCGCATCCTGCACACTGCTGCCAACCGACTTTGTGTCGAATTCGAATTCGTCGTCGTCGATGAAAATGTCGGTCAGGTTCCGGTTGTTGAAGTAGCTCGTGTCGTTCGGGCCTTCAAGAGTGGGGACGAACGGTGGGATCGAGTCGAGCAGCGTGTCCCAGTCGATGCCTTCGAAGAACTGGTGCTGCGTCAAGCCCTCCCAGTCGAGACGCAGCGCTGGATCAGGCTCCAAGAGCTTGCTGATCAGGTCGATCGCGTCGAGTGAGAGGCACTTCTCGCCGTCGGGCCACAGGATCTGTCTCTCCAGAATATTGCTGAAGATCGCTTCGACAGTGTCGTCATTGAATGGAGGAAAACCCACGAGCATCTCGTAGAGAATGATTCCGAGTGCCCAGTAATCTACGGGAGGGCCATGTGGAACGCCCAGGATGATCTCTGGACTCAGGTAATCCGGTGTACCACATCGACCGTACGTGTGCGGATGAGTTTGCTTTCGTTTCTGCTTATGCTTGGAATTTTTCCGTCGTGGAGGTCTCGACGCGTCGAAAAACGCCGAGATGCTCTCGTCCAGGCCAAACTGCTCGGGAGACAGCGATAATGACGATGATGATTCAGACGACTCGACAGGCCGCTTAGTCTCTAACAGAGCGCCATCGTAGGGGATATCGTCATCCTCGAGGTCGCCAAACAAGCCTTCGTTCGGCGTCTCTGACTCGGAATCGCTCAGGTTTACGGCTTCCTCCGACAGCCCAAAGTCCGTGAGCTAGGAAATTACAAATGCCAGCCACACGATGTCAATATCGCGACAGATTCATCAGCAACTATGTGTAAGAGGACCTCGCGTGCGTACCTTGATGTGCCCAGTGGACGAGATCAAGATGTTGTCAGGTTTGAGGTCCCTGCCAAAGAGTACGTGAGAGAAAAAAATCAGTCACGCAGCAAAAAAAGAGCCAATAGGACAAACACATTGGGGTCTCCGAAACACACCTATGCACGCATCCTTTCTGGTGCAAATGGTTCAGCGCGAGCGCAACTTCGGCGATGTACACACGCGCAACCTGTCATAGTTTAGAACAGCACATCGGATATCAGCATTTCAAGACATAAATGAGCAACTTATTTGTTGATGCACCTGCTCCTCGAGCTGCACGATGCACTCGAGCAAGGACATGAAGTCGCCTCCGGGAAGATATTCCATCACCAAAAAGAGATTTCGCCTAGTACGAGCACACAATTTTCAAACCAGTAGAGAGTTCGAACGCAGGTCAGACAATCATACCGAGCACAAACGAGAAATATCGGCCACGTACTTTGACTGGAACGTCCAGAAGAGCTTGACCACATACGGACTCTCGATGTTGACGAGGATGTCACGCTCGGTCTCAATATTCTCAATTTGCTAAAATCACACAGCAATTATTTACAGCAACACAGTATGAGCCCACAAGTTCTGTCCTTGCCAGCCAAGAATCACCAAAATAATCACGCAATGCACCTGTTTCTTGCGCAGCAAGTGCTCCTTCGCGAGCACTTTGATCGCGTACTGGTCGCCCGTGGTCTTCTTGCGTGCCAGATACACTTTCCCGTAAGCGCCCTTGGAGATCGGCTTGACGATCTGGAAGTCGCGGATCGATACGCGGCATGCCGAGAGCCGCCGCGTGTTCGTCTGCGGCGCGCGCACGGGCGCGACGCTGTTTTCCTTCTCCTCAAGGGACTTGGTGCGGTGGAACGGCACTCGCAGGTCGTTGGGCGCCTGCTGCAGCATCACCTTCTGCGTCGCGCGCATCTTGCTCATCTTGGCGTGGATCAGGTTGCGCACGCGCATGCAGTACTTGAGCCCGCGCTCGACCGCGCAGCTCGATGTCAGCGGCTCCTGCTGTCGTATCCGGTCCACGATCTTCACGAGGCGCGAGCAGAGCGCAAAGGACTCGACGCTCGTCACATCGCATGACGACGCCTAACAAGCACACAAGCAAGAGTTGTAAGTTGTTAGCAAGTTGCTCCACTTGTTTTGTGGGCTCACAAGCACACAAATACTTACTTGTATTGCGACGACCCGCAGTGCGTTGTAGAAATGCAGGTCCTCCGGGTGGAAGTACACGCGCAGCGAGGCCGCCTGCAGGTTCGCTTTGATTGAGGCTGCGAGCTTCGTGAGCGTGTTGTTGATCTGGTCGGCCTCAAGCTCGAAGCGCTTCGACATGACGCAGTAATTGGTGTGCTCATCCAGGTTCGTCGCGTCCACCTTGCACTCACAGAGCTTGCACACGACCGTCGAGTAGCTGCACTTGCGGAAGCGCACGGTGATCGGCCGCGCCGTGTACTGGAGCATGTCCAAAATCTCCTCGGGGGTTACAACTCCCACCTCGCGTCCATTGATCGCGTCCACGATGAGCCCCCTCGAGATCGTCGCGTACGGCGGGATCTGTAGAGTGTTGACCGACCACGTGCCCGCCTGCACGCTCTTCACGACCACCTCGTTGCGTGTCTCGTCGATCACGAACTCGATGCCTAGGAAGCCGTGGCCAAACTTCACCTCGAACGTCTCGGTTCTCATCGGTGGCAACCTCTCACCCGTCGCAAATTCACCTGCTACTGTGCTGGCAAACGCTTGTTGCTGGACTGTTGCAGTATTCCTGCTCGCCACATTCACCTGCAACGGGGACGGCATCATATGGTCGATACCACTGCTTCCATCTACAATAACATGCGCCCCTTGGTCCGCCTCGCCCTGCTGGTTCTCTCGGCTTTCCATACCCGCGAGCGACTGGCTCGAGCCGTGGCGCCTCCACTTGACCTGATTGATCTCCCAGCGCTCGAGTACGTCCCCCAGCGCGCTGGGGGACCCATGCTGGATAAAGTTGCGCGAGAGGATCGCGGAGCGGAAGTCGGACGGTGTCTCACAGCCGTTACCAATGCCGACGCTCGTGGCGCTCGGCGGGATGTTGAGGCTGAACTGGCGCAGCAGCTTGCGTGGCGCGATCTCGTTCAGCTTGAGCTCCTCGTGCAGCAGCTCCAGCACGCCCACAGCGCTTGCCGCGTGCTTGAGCGGACTACCGCCGCCGCTGCTTGTGCTCATGCTCATGCTGTTGTTGTTCACAGTGTCGTTGTTGTCGCTTGCGCAATCGTTTGTGTTGGTACCCGTGCACTCGCCCATGCATAGCTGCGTAAGCTCATGCGTGAGCTCGTCCCCTCCGTCACTACCAAAGGCCGCGAGCGACGACTGGAGATCGCGGTCGAGCTCGTCGTCCTGCTCGTCGCCGCCGCCGCCCTCTTCCTGTTGCTGCTGGTCTTGCGCGCGCTGGTGCTGGTGCAGATGGTGGCTCAGCATGGTTGCTTGTGTTGAAGTTGTCGTTTGCTTGCACTACAAGATCTACAGCTGCGCCGCTATTCTAGCTGCTTGCTTTGTGTCAAATTGCTTTGCGTGTTTGCTTGCTTTGTTTTGCTTACCTGATTGTGAGAGCAGGCACAAAGATCCGGCGCCGCACCTACCCGCAAACCAGAACTCTCTCTCTCTCACACACACGCGCAAGCGTTAGCGTTTGCGTTTGCGTTGCGCGTTGTGCTTGTCAAGTGCTTGCGCGTCTATCGCGGCGCAAAATCAAAACAAGAGGAGAGAGAACAAGACGGTTGGTGAGCTGTCTCCCGTTTTTGTTGCTTGCTTTGCGGGGCTCGCTCGCTCGCTCGCTGTGCTGAGTTGTGTTTGCGGCTCGCTGTGTTGGCGCGTTTCGATGCCCTTTATTGGGTGATTGTGTCGGATCCCAGCCAGGCAGGCAGGCAGACGGGGGAGTGAGGGAGCGAGTGAGCGAGCAAAGCGAGCGGAGAGAGAGCGTTGGTTGGATCGTACGTACGTAGTGAGCGAGACAACAACTCACGCTTACAATCGTTTCGATAGCGGAAGCGGCGCGGAAGCAAATGGCGTTTCACTTTTTGGAGTCTTTTTCACTTTCTTCTCTTGTTCTCTTTCGACCTTTTTTGCTGTTGTAACAGGCTTGCTTTCGGTTGAGCATACTGGAATCAAGTGAGTTCCGCGACAGGGGGGTTGTCTGCGAATGGCAAGAGCCCCCTCGCCTGCCAGATCCTATTTCGCAAGCCACGTGCTCAAGGCGAGCATCACAAGGAGTAGTCCGTCACGATGAGCTGGCTTCAGGTCTACGAGCTCGTTGTGCCAAACGAACAGTCCTGGATCGACGTCACGACGGCGCGACTAAAATTGCACACACACACACAAGTGCATCAACAATGCAATGCCCGCTTGCGGGAAGCTGCGGGTCGGCAAAAGCGTTTGCTTGTTCTCTCTCTCACACACATGCGCCACAGACCCATAACGAGCGCAAGATGGCTACACTTTGTTTACACGAATCAGTCCACTTCCGAGTTGATTCAGATCACCGCAGTGCAGTCGATCTGCCCCATGAGAACCGTGTTTAAGGGATACCATCACGAACAAACGAACCACACACGGACAAGGGTTCGCATCTCGTTCTCAAGAGAGACTATCTGACCCCACAGCAAGATCCCATGCTTCGTGCAGGAAGAACCAAGAGCTCCTGATGCAATATATTTTTGTGATGGGTGGTGTGGAATGGGTCGGTTTCACAGCAGCGCAGAGAAAGATGACTCAATCGCCAATCCAACTTCCACCTTCGCCGTCCTGTTTGAGAAGATCCAGGCCTCCTGTCAGCCAGGCGGACTTGCCGTCCGGCGAATAGATGCTGCTGGCGAGTGAGCAAGTGGATCCACGTGGCTCGTTTCTCACACACTTTTGCACAGAGTGCGCCCAATATGTCCACACACGTTGTGTCTCTGGGGAATGGACACAATAACAGCACATGGAAAGGCCATCACCCATTGACAAGCCTGCACGAGGAGCGACCTAAGCCACAGGCACAACCACGCCGCGGTCTTCGTTGGCCTTCAAGAAGGAGAGAGCAGGGGCCAAACTAAGATTCTCCACTCACTTTTGCACCTCATCAAGAACGACCCCTTCCGTCGCTCTCTACCGCCGCCGCTGTATTTTGCAATAAGAATGCGCAAAGGTGTCATGCATGCGCAACGCGAGCGTCGAGCGACTGTAAAGGAGTGACGAGCGCAACTATCCTCGCAATTCATAGCTCAGCATGACGAGCGAAATACTCTCCTCGCAAATTATGAATTGAGGTCATCGGTCTTTGCGACCACCTTATTAGTCTGTCCATTGAGGACATTTTTTTCTCATACTCAAGTGTCAGCACACAAATGCTCACAGCGGATGGGAGTAAGCAAACGTTACTTGGAACGGGATTTTTCGTCACGCGAGCAAGCAACCGTCCTCCTCAGACCACTTTCTCTATCCAATTTCTTTGAAACCACCTGACTGTTTGCCTTCGCGACGTGCGAGCCACTTGCCCCCAGTATCAGAATACCTCACGCTTCGCTGCGCTGCTACTGCAAAACCCACTCGACTGCGTCCACGAAGTCTCTCGACGCGTCGACTGTTTCAATTTGCAACAACAGCACAAACATTTATCCTACAACACGATCCGATTTCAGGCGCGCATTGGATGCAACAATCTTCAATCCATGCCAGGAAGATTAAGATTGCTCCGTTGCGATTGGCATGAAAAAGAAAAGAGAAGCTCACGAGACGCACCTGCATGCTTCAACTCATCTCCTGCGCGGCAAGACGTTGGTGGTGCCATGACGATCGGCATGCGCACCGCGCTAGTGCAGACCGGACGCCACCGCATGTCGTCGCCAATCATTACGGCCCTGTATACAAGACACATTCACACAATGAGTGCTCTCGTCGCGACGCACATGCCCTTGAGCGCTTGGTGGAAGAAGTCTCGGCACGGATTGTTGTATACACACATCCACACAACAACAACACAGTAATTACCCCGGGGACTAACTACGAGGCACTTTGCTATAAAAAAATATAAGGCGCACCTGATGGCGGTGCACTGGACGTTCGCCGCGTATTCGAGCGTGGCAACAAACGCGCCGGGGCCGATGTTGAACCCCACCTTGGACGCGAACGACTGCGCCTTGTTGAGCGCGATGAGCGAGCCGCCGTGCATCAGGATCTGGAACGCCGCGTTCATCTAGTGGACACAGTAAATGTATGATAAATAGCGATGAGTTGAGTCCATCCAGTAGCCATGCACTGGTACTGACCACTTGACCATACGCATGCAACAACGCACCTTGTCGTAGTTGAAGGGCTCGGGCGCGAGGCCGATCACGACGGCGTTCGGGTTCTCGCAGTCGACGCTCTCGAACTCGACGATCAGCAAATCGTGCAGCACGAACAGCGGGTGCAGCTTCTCACGCTCGATCAGCGCGCGCGTGATGCCGCCGGTTGTGAGCACGTGCTCAGCGCGGATCGCGGCGAAGCCGATGCCGTGCAGCTCCATCATCTATTATGCATCAACAGCACGCTGTGTTGAGAACACAGTCGAAGAAGCACTGTCTACCGTGATGCGATATAGTTAGCGATCGTGCAAACGCACCAGATCCTTCCCAGACTTCTTTGTCGTGTTGATCACTGCGCTCAAGGAATTGACCACAAGAGATTCAACATCGTTCAGTTAGCCAATTTTTGCATCGAGTTCTCGTTCCACACACATAACAACAGCAGCGAGAGAACTGTGGCACATGACACCATGACGACAGTGATGCACATACACCGGATAAGTGCGCACACGTACCAAAGCGAACGCCAATGGCGCGCTGTTGGAGCAACTTCGTGAGCGCCGCGACGCTTTCGGGGATCGCGACCTCCTCAATGTGCAGCGTGCCTGTCATAACAACAGGTACATAGAGGCAAACACGCGCTCCTCACTTCCAGTAGCAGTGGTTGCGCTGGCGGTTATGCCAGGAAAAACAACTGTGGTTATTCACTCTTAAGAGTCTAAATCTGGTGTTTTTAGATTGCATATATCTAATTTTGTATCTTTATTGAAGTTGCTGTTTACAGACGCAAATCATATTAGTCAAGTTCGCGCCTGAGCAGCCTTGCAGCAACCCTCTTCGCACGAAGACATCAACACGATACAAGGAGACTAGTTCCAGAACGTGCTGCTAGCTGTCTTAGGGCACATTCACACAATAAGGTTGCCTTGAACGCACTACGTATTTCTCATGCCGCAATACGCGCTATAGTGGCTGATGCGGTGGATCACGCCTGTTGTTGTTTACGAGTGTGATTGCATATTTTGCATGGACTAGAAGGACCTTGCGCTTTCTCCCCAGCGCTTGTCAATAATGCCCATCATCTTCTGCATGCAGAAACCCGAGAGGTCGTACTTGGCGAAGAACGAGCGCTAGTCGTACTGGGGGAGAGTGCACCCAACTCCCCTAATCAACGAACGATTTCACATTCAGCTGCGCGCACGTCGTTGAAGATGTCATCTTTTGGCTTGAGCTTGACTCGACCCCCGATGTTTTAACCCATTCAACGACCTTTCCTACAGTGCACGTCAAAAAGTTAGGGACAGTAAAAAAGTTGAATTATGTGGATTTTTTCGAGTTTTGTGTCTGCGGACGAGCTTTTCGAGTATGTTATAGGACGTCACTGGAACACTCTCGTGGTGAAATCGCAGCTCGATT
>JAADWP010000843.1:0-14329 GCA_023336215.1 Globisporangium iwayamae | reverse complement strand
GTATCCCACTTTTCAATCTGAGTCATGATACTTTACAACAAGAAAACCCAACATGATACTGCCTGTGACAACAGCAACGCCAAGATCATGGATAAAACTCCGCACCTGTAACTTATGCAAACGCCAAGTGTATCAGCAATACAGTGCACTGTTTGTGGTGAAAAGCCGCGTAACTCGCTGACGTCAGTAATAAACATAGGACTGTTTTCGCTGATACACTGGCGCTTGTATGGGTTACTTGTGCGGAGTTTTATCTAGAACTAAACGAAAAAATAATTTGATACAAAAATCTTTTCAAAATGAAAATTTGAAGAGGGAACTTCATGCAAACGCTATTGACAGGCGTTCTGCTTCAATATCAAACGTGACCAAAACCGCGTTCTACATTGTAAGAATGTCAACCACACAAGCAAATTTAAGAGGGACTGCAGTATTCAGCTAATCTGAAAGATTAATATTTATCTCAGCTAATCAAGTGCGGACCGAAAATGTTTGATAACGTGTAAATTTGTTGTAAAATATTTGATATAATAAAGTAAAAAGACGAAATGATAAAAGCTGATTTTTTATCGATATACAAAATTGCTGGTTGTGTATATAATACAACAAACACCCATGACATGTTTTGTCATGATTCGGATAACGCAATAGCAGCAAATTGGTTGGCACAAATCACCACAGAGTAAAAATTACGGATAGGTTGTGCTCGATTCCATTTATTTCAAAAATATTTTTATCAAATTGAACTGACTGAAGTACCAACCTCCACAACATGCTGCACTCCTAATGCTTCTTATCCATATCCGAAGGCCAGTCAGCTGGCAAAGAAGTCGTCAGTTCTTATTATCCAAGATTGCAGAATTGCAGCCCACAGCGGATGGTTTCTGCCAAACGAAATTACAAGTCTGGGTTGTCACCCGCTCAGTGGAACAATGTCAGTGGGAGCTGCGTTCGCATCGCCAGACTGCTGTCTTCGCGCGTCAGGTTTACTGACAGACAACCGATCTCGCCCAGCCTCACAAAGCTCACAAAGCTGCTCCAGCTCGCGTCTGGTCCGTAGTCCACGATGCATCCAAAGCCTGGGCTTTCAAGCTTGCTGCCTATCTGAAATAGCGCCTGAGTGATGGTCTAAAAATGTATCCTCAACCTCCTTCTCAAAACGATATCTCTTTAGACAGGGAGCTCACCCATACCAACCCGCAACGCAAGCCACAGTCCCAAAAGAAGCTTCGCCCCAACAACAACAAGGGGGAAGGAAGAAGCCGAAGAAGAAGCTCACGACGAAGGACGATGAGCAAGGCCATGATCGGGCTCGAGGAAGGCTGGGACCAGGAGATTAAGCCCAAGGCTATCGACGTGCTGCTCGCGATCCTCGACAAGGGCTTCGACAAGGTCACGGCCTCACCCTTCCCGCCCAACTCGTTCATGCCGATCTACACCACGTGCTATAACATGTGCACGCAGCGCTCGCCTTACAACTTCTCGGAGCAGCTCTACGAGCGCCACGGCGGTACCTTCGATTCCTACCTGGAGAACAACGTGCTGCCGAGCCTCGAGCGCGCGCACGACGAGTTCTTCTTACAAGAGCTCGTCAAGCGCTGGCAGAACCACAAGCTCATGAACAAGTGGATGTCGCGCTTCTTCATGTACTTAGACCGCTACTACGTCAAGCACTACTCGCTGCCGACGCTCGAGGAGGCCGGTCTGCAGAGCTTCGACCGCGTCGTGTTCCAGAAGGTCAAGGGCCGCGTGAAATGGGCCATGATCGAGCTCATCGAGAAGGAGCGCAACGGCGAGATCATCGACACGACGCTCATGCGCAACTGTGTCGAGATCTTCGAGATCATGGGCATGAAGTCACTCGACGTGTACCAGGTGCACTTTGAGACCGAACTCGTGCACGTGAGCGCCACGTACTATGAGCGCAAGTCCAAGGCGTGGCTGAGCGAGGACTCAACGCCCGTATACCTGCAGAAGGTCGACGACGCGCTGCAAGGCGAGCGTAGCCGCGTCGCGCGCTACTTGCACAAAACAACCGAGCCAAAGCTCATCAAGCGTCTTGAATCCGTGCTTCTTGAGGCCGCACAGAAGGAGCTCATCGAGCGCGAGAACTCGGGTGTGATCGCCCTCCTGAAGTACGACAAGCTCGACGACTTGGCGCGCATGTACCGCCTCTTCTCGCGCATCAAGAACGGCCTCGAGCCGATCGCGGACCTCGTGCAGAAGCACATCACGGCCGTGGGCAACGACATTGTCGAGAAGCGTGCGAATGCGGTCACGAGTGGCAACATCAAGGACGCGAGCTCTGACCCGGCGTTCATTAAGGACATCCTGACGATCCACGACAAGTTCCGCAGCATCGTGAACGACCAGTTCACCGGCAATTCGCTCTTCCAGAAGGCACTCAAGGAGGCCTTCGTGGAGTTTGTCAACAAAGACGTGGGGCCGGACACGTCGGCAAAACTTATGAGCACGTTCTGCGACCGTATCCTGAAGACAGGTGGCGAGAAGCTGAGTGACGAGCAGGTTGAGGACTACCTTGAGAAGGTCGTGTTCGTGTTCTCATACCTGACAGACAAGGATCTGTTCGCGGAGATCTATCGCAACCAACTGTCGAAGCGCTTGCTGAACCAGCGCTCTGCGTCTTCTGACGCCGAAGTGCTCATGATCGGGAAGCTCAAGCTGCGCTGCGGCGCGCAGTTCACGGGCAAGATGGAGGGCATGATGAACGACCTGGCGATCGGCAGTGATCACCACCAGGAGTTCGAGCTCTTCTTGAAGAACCAGCGCAGCAATGAGACGGCGTCTGCCACGGCCAACATGGAGTTCAGCGTACAGGTACTCACGACGGGCTATTGGCCGTCCTACAAGGTGTTGGAGGTCACCATGCCGCCGCAGATGGTGCGCTCCATGAACCTTTTCAAGGTCTACTACGACTCGAAGACGAGCCACCGCCGGCTGCAGTGGATTCACTCACTCGGCAACGCCACGGTACGAAGACACCCATGGAGCTTGGTTGCAGTTTCACGTCTGCTCGAGTATTGACTTTTGCTTTACATCGTTTGTTTGTTTGTTTGTTTGCTCGTAGGTCCGCGCGAACTACCCGAAGAAGAAGTGGTACGACCTGCAGATCACGACGCTGCAGGCCGTGGCGTTGCTGCTCTTCAACGACGGCGAGGGCGCACTGTCATTCGAGGCCGTGCGCGAGTCGCTCAAC
Source organism: Globisporangium iwayamae (assembly GCA_023336215.1). Taxonomy (NCBI): domain Eukaryota; phylum Oomycota; class Peronosporomycetes; order Pythiales; family Pythiaceae; genus Globisporangium; species Globisporangium iwayamae. The sequence goes on along the minus strand of JAADWP010000843.1, from coordinate 11,112 downwards.
CTGTCGGTGGACATTGTCAAGCGTATCCTGCACTCACTCTCGTGCGGCAAGTACAAAGTGCTGGCCAAGCTCCCAGCGGGCAAGACGATCGCGACGACCGATAATTTTGAAGTGAACAAGGCGTTTATGTCGCCCATGCGTAAAATCCGCATCCCCATGGCGTCGCTTGAAGAGAGCCACAGCCAGAAGAACGTGGAGGAGGACCGAAGTATAGCCATCGAGGCCGCCATCGTGCGCATCATGAAGGCGCGCAAGACGCTGCAGCACCAGCAGCTCATCTCGGAGGTGCTCAGCCAGCTCGCCTTCTTCAAGCCCAACCTCAAGGTCATCAAGCGCCGTATCGAGGCGCTCATCGACCGCGAGTACCTCGAGCGCGACCCGGACCAGGCCAACACGTACCGCTACCTGGCGTAGAGTGGGGAGGACTTGATGAGGCAAGTGATGGGGGAGGGCATGGCTGTTTGGCAAGGGCTAGCTAGGGACTCTGTGACAAAACGACTTTTGCTTTTGAGGAGAACAGTTGGGAGAGCACAGCAAGAGACAGATTGATAAGCGCAGTAATACAAACACAATGCATTTGGCTTTCTATGGTGAGCAGTGAGTGAGGAATACATTTGGTTGACATTGTTGTTATCTGGACTGAGCTCCTCGTTTCTATCAAAGCACAGCCGCGAGTACAGCAGCAGCGAGATAGAGATTCCTTAAGGCTGAGCTCAAGCTACTTCTAAAGCCTAGTAACGACACTACGGCTGCTTCTTGAAAAAACGGTTGAGCGCCGTCGGCGCGGACTCGGCCTTGTCGTTCCACTCCTGCTGCTGCTGCAGGCGCTCCTTGCGCTTCTTCTGGTTCTCCACCGTCTCGCGGAACTTCTCCTTTTGGATGTCTACGACGTTCTGCTGCTTCTTGCGGAAGCGGCGCGACGGGCGGTTGCGACCGCGCATCTTCTTCTTGGCCGGCGCGCCCTTGTCCTCGGCGTTCGCGCGCAGCATTTGATGGATCTTGCGCTGCTGCTCCTCGGCCGGGTCCAGGTCCACACGGCCGATGGCCGTCGGGTCCAGCGTGATCATCTCGGGGCGCAGCTTCTCCAGCAGCGCGCGCACCTCGGACTCGCCGCGCTGCTTGGCGTTCTCGTACGGGTTCGCCTCGTACGTGTCGAAGTTGGGCTCGCCCGAGCCCGGGATCACGATATTGTTCAGACCCGTTGAGTGGCCCACGGACAGCACGTCCTCGAATGACTGGAACGCCAGCGAGGTCACCTGGGAGCCTGGGATCTGGTACGTCATGTACGGCGACGGGGATGCCGTCGTGAACGGGTTCTTGAGCACGTGAACGTTCGGTCCGAAGCCCAGCGCCACGAGGCCGCGCTGGCTCACGCTCATCGAGTTGGCCGCGGCCGTGAGGTAGTACTCATTCAGCTCCTGGTACTTGCGCAGGTCGAAGACCTTGACCTTGCGGTCAGCGCCGGCCGTTACGAGGTACTTGCCGCTCGAGTCGATTGCCATCGATCGAACTACAGCCGTGGACGTGAGAAAGAGAGGTGTGAGTTAGTAAGCCAGCCAGCCACGCATACAGTCGAGCATTGTCATAAGCTATGACGTACTTGGTCCCTGGTGACACTGCATCTTGACGACGGCCTCGTGCATGTTGGGCGTCCAGAGCGAGACGATGCCGCTCGCGTGTCCGAGGTTGATCACGGCGTTCCATGGGTTCTGCGCCATCGTGTCGCAGTACCCCTGCTTTGTGCGGTGCGCCACGATCTGCTTGCCGTTCGTGACGTCGTGATAAGTTAAGAGGCCGTTGCCGCTCACGGTTGAGAGCAGGAAGTGATACGACAGAAACTCCATGCGGCGCGGCTCCGGCACCGTGCGGATGCAGTGCGCTTCGGCGCCCGTGCTGTCATAAATGTATCTGTTGTCGTGGTGGAAAGACAGGAGCAAGCAACAGGCGTTAGATCACTAGACATTCCGTATCAATGAAGCCATCTCCATAATATGCGTACACGTGTTTCTTTTGCGCGGCCGCGAACATCGAGTTGTTGTGCAGGAAGACGACGTCGCGCACGAGGTCATTGGCCTGGAACTCGCACGTGAGCTTCATGCGCAGCGTGTCGAGTAGCGCCAAGTGGCCCTTCTCGCTGCCAAGCAGCATGTTTCGTCCGTTGCGCGTGTAGCGCACGCGGTATGAGCCGTAGTCGGGCAGGTCGAGGCTGAAGATCTTGCGCGCCGTGTTCTGGTCGACATTCTCCGCGAGCTGCGCCTGTGTGAATTTGTACGTCTTCTCGAGCCCCTCAGCTTCCAGGAGACCGGCCTCGCTGGGCAGCAGGATCTCGGACTTGGCGGCCGAGATCGCGGCTTGCTGATGCTTGGCATTCGTGCGCGTCAGGTTGCCCTTGAGCTTCTTGTCGCGGATGTCCTATGGTAGCAGTAGCAGCAAACGCAATGACGCAGCGACATTAGCACATCAGGCATACAACAATAATGCAATAACACAGTGCATATGCAACAGACAGCAAAAAATGCACCTTGATCTTCTTCTGCGAGAGCGGCGCGCGGCGGTTGTACTTCTCCAGGTTTGTCACCTTGGCGCTCGGCTTGCTGTGCTGCGCGGCGCGCGCGGCCTTCTTCTGCCCGAGACGCGTCTCGGCCTGTTGCACGATCTGTTGCACATTTTCCGGCTCGGAGTCGCTGCCATTGTCGCTCGAGTCGTAGTCGGAGGCTGCCATCGTGAGTGAGTCAGCCGCGTGCAGCGGTTCGTAGAGCTCTTCCTGACTTTCTTTGCCTGCAATTGGCGTGACGCTTTGACCCAAAAGCAGCGCAGCCAATGAAGCGACCCGCTTTCGCTGGTGAGTAGTAGTAAGTACTGTGGATAGCCAGAATAGAAGTCTCTACTTGCCTTATTGAGCTCACATCGTAGAAGCTCGATTAGTGGCCCGTGGATAGCCAGATGGCGCTGACTTCTTTTTCTCGTTGGGCATAGTTGGTCGTTGCTCACCTACGTTCCTCTGTAGTATGCTAATAAAGGGTAAACTGAGCACATCCACATGAAAGCAAACTGCTTTGTGTTCGCCCAGACGTGAACGTGGGTAGCGCTTCTCACTTGAAACTACAATTGATGTGCGTCGGTACTTGGTAGCAAAAGTGCTGCCTACTTGGCCGTCGACAAGGTATCGGAGCTACCCATCAAGATGGTCCTTAATCGACTTTTAGCCTGAATCCTCCCGTTAGTTTATATTTCTGGTAGATTTACCGTTTCGGGCAAGAAAGAGCGCTTCCCCCGATGCCGCAATCTGCAGCAAAGTCGATGCTCAATTTTGAACCTGTGCAGTTCCTTTTCGCTTTCGAATGCTGGAGTTTCTTCTTCGTTTGGATTCATGGAGCACACTTTGTGATCCACTCATTCGTGGACGGCTTTGCGTCTGAACTCTGTCTAATGTAGCGTCACCCTACTGTAGGATAGCATATGCTCATATCCTCTATTTACGCACAAGTGCATTGTATCGCACCAAGCTGAGCAAACTGTTATACCCTTCTGTAGCATAATCGCAATAGGTGAAGGGTTAGGCTTCACCGCATTCTCATTGGTGCAAAAGACTGCACAACTGCATAATTTGATTGATTGAACCGCGCGTGCGGGCGACTTCACAAGTCAGAGCGACAAACCCACACTGACGCTCTCGCACACAGGCAGCAGCACAAAATGGGGCGGGTACGTGGCGTGACGACTTTCGCGTGGGAACATGCGCGCGCGCCTGCGCGTGAAGGTGTCGTGCCAGCAGTGTATACTAACTGTGCCTGTGTATAAATCTCTCTCTCTCTCTCGATTGTGACAATACAGCAGCGCAGTGGACCACGCGTGGTCCCGCGACGAGCGCTTCTGTGCGCAGCAGTAGCGGTGGGCACAGCGCTTGTCGCTGTAGTAGCAACGCGTGCGGGTTCGTACTTCTCTGCTTCTACGCAATGGATGAGAGGAAATGGACACGGTTTTCATTTGAACGAGCGCTAATAAGTGCCGCTGTGTGTGTGGAGCAGGTCCTAGTGGAGGAGCGCGCGATGGAGAGCGACACGAACGACACCACGCCTTTGAAAGTGCCAGCGGATCGACCGATGAAAGTGGTGCGTCTTTACAGTTCTTTCGTAACCCGTATACATATATCGGGTGGAACGTAGTGCTGACATCGTATGCTGGTGCTTGTTTGTATGTGTGGATAGGATCGCTGTTTGGCTCGGATGAGAGCGACGGGAGCTCGTCCAACTCGGAGAGCGGTTCGGGCAGCACGGGTGTCGATGAGATCATGTTCCCACTTGACGCCTCAGTGCACATTTCTGCGTCAGCTTCTTCGACATCGGGGTCTCTATCTTTGGAGTCGTCGTCGTTGCACGCGGATGTCGAAGTTGGAGACGACGCGGACTTCCTGTCAGGTAGCTTCTCTGGCTCCTCGGCTGGAAGCTACGCAAAGGGACATCGCTCGGCACCGATCTCGTGGTCGGCACCTTTCCACGGCTCCAGTTCGGCACCTTTCCATGGATCGGGCTCCAAGCACGGCAACCATGCTGACACTATCACGTTCCCCGATAACGAAGATCGAGATCTCCCTGATGATGATGAACCAACGAAACGTCCGGTTCGCGGCTCAGAGACAACAGCATTGGCGCCTTCGCGCGCTGTTTCTACGCCAAAGCCTTCACCGGCTTCAAGTACAAAGACGCCGGCAACAACAACAAAACCGACAAATTCTGCCACTGAAGAGCGAAGGCAGGTGGATACTCCATCAACGACACATGCAGCAACGCAAAAGCCTATGTCCTCCCCAACGAAGACGCCGAAACCGACGCCCACTTCAACCACTACCGATGCTCCTCCAGCGGCATGCTCGGCGGCAGGTTTGTCCCTCTTGTGCTTGATTCGTCCGTCTTCTAGTCGTATCACTCACTGCTGTCCTCGTGTGCTATCGGGAAAATTCAGGCGTTGCTGGTTGCATTACGGTGGAGAGCACGAGTGTCAAGTCGCTATCGTTTTCAGTCACGGATTCATCTTCTGATGGCAGCAGCAGCTCGAGTGGTGCGAGTGAGGAGAGCGTCATCATTGTGGTATGTCATGGTGTATTCGAAGCTGCAATACCTGAAGTCTCCCCTCATATGGTGAACTAACTAACTTATCATATGCCACAGGCAAACAAGAAGACTACTTCTCAGAACTCGGTAAGGAAAAAAGTTTTACTATTTTGTTCGTATTGCTCACTTGCTAACTCAACTTCCCTGTTGTCTGTACGTGTAGGGCTCGAGCACCGTGACGACGCCGTATCGCTCAGATTTCTGTCGGTGCAAGAACACGGAGTGCCAGAATGAGTATCCTGGAAACTCTACCAACGCGATGTGCGAAGCTTCGATCGCTGGAACGTGTCGCGCTGGTTACAAGATGTGTGGTAAGTTCACTGCCCCCTGCTACTATCTCCTTCGTCTTGCTCGCGTGGTTGAGTGTGGGCCTCTAACTCTCATGTATTGCGTTATCCATCTTGCTTGCAGTGTCGACGGACTCGTACAAGCTGCAGGTCACTCCAACCACGCCAAACAGCGTCGCTAACATTACGTTCACGTTGCTGGCGTCGGATATCATGGGAGCGTTCCACAACTTGGGAGATGAGAGTCCTCTGACGACATCGAGCAAGTGGTGGGTGACGATCAGTCTCCCGAAGAGCTGGAGATTCGTGACATGGGAAATGACTGCAGTCGAAGTCACGCTGACTGGTCAGCAGAGTAAGACCGACATTACGCGGGTGACCGAAGTTCGTCCGTGCAGCGCCGTGACGGATGCCTCCAACTGCGCGAGTCAGAACTCCACCCAGGTCGGATTCATCAACGTGATGGATCTTTTGCAAGACAGAGAAGACCTGATGAACCTGGTTTCGAAAGCGCCGATCGTGTTCAAGCTCACGCACAGTGTCATCAGCGGATCTACTGAGGGCTTCACCTCGTCCAGCGTGTCGATCGTCTTGGCGTACGAGAAGTCATCGGGGACACTAGGATCAGCATCCACGAGACGACAGCGACGAATGAGAGAAATGAGCATCGACGCTGCGACGTCAGATTTGGTTGCGGTGTCCGGCGCGAATCTAGCTGCTCTGAATCTCGCATCCATGAATGTCCCGAAGAATGAAGACGGAACTGTTCACTCATCGCTGATTTGGGTCGACGGTGATTCCAGTACTCTCACGTTGTCGTTCTCGACCTCCACTGTCATCGGCCTCGGCTCAGTGGACCCGAAAGTGTGCGTCAACTTGCGATCGTCGGCGTGTGGTCGAAAGGGGCGCCCGTCAGCCGCCAATGTGACATTCGAGAACCTGGCAAGCGCAGCGTACATGAAGGATGGCAATCCGTACATCAACTTGTACTCGTCGCCTGGAGACTCTCGTCTGGTAATCGTCTCTATAAACGAGACGTACTTCTGCGTGGAGAAGCTGATCCCGTCGGGTGCTGGTACAAACAACTCCTGGGAGATCAATACGGACTTCACGTTCCAGCTGCAGATCGCTGGTGTCATCTGGGCGAACGCAAAAGAATCTAACAGGACGGGCCGCTTCTGGCTGCCGCAGCTCATCGAAGTTGCCCTGATCGACCAAGAGACGCTCCAAGGAAAAGACTGTGCACAGCTGCTGGCTCACGAGTCCACGAGTGAGTTCATTGCCGCAAGCATGTTGTAGCTCTATCGGAGTACCTGTTTTTTCTTCCTTCTAACCAACCATTCTCTGTTCTTGTGATGCAGACTCGAACCACGGTCTGAGTGTATACAGTGTGATGTCCGTGACGATCTACTCGGTAGCGTTGGTTGGGGCGATTCTCATCACACGAATGGTACGTCGAACGTCTGCTTCTTACATGCTCGTCTCGGTCCATTGGACTAACTTTTGCTCCAACCTTGTTAGAATGGTGTCACGTTCTCAGGAAATACGTTCTTCAACGATATGACGTCGGTGTGCATCGTCCTCATTTTCCTGCTCTCAATCATCGGCAACGCGATTTGGATTCACGTCTCGTCCAACGGCCACGACACCAACAGTAGTCACATCTACTACGTCTTGAAGCAAATCACGGTGTGCTGTACGTGGACGATGATGACCTCAGTCTGCTTCCACTGGCTTACTGTCCTCAACCAGAACTTCCGGAAGCTGCGCCGTGTCTACATCCTGCTGACGTTCATGCTGACGAACGCGATCTTCTACACGTACATCTTGTACGGCATGATCACACTCACGGACTTCTTCAAGTGCACGTACAACGACTACTTGAAGAACCCGCGGTACAACAAGCGCCTGTGTGAAAGCGACTACTGCCCAGATCTGCAGCCATACCAGTGGAAGTATGCGACCCAGGAAGTGTGCAAGTACGTGCACAATTCCTCATGGTACTTTGCTGCAGTGTTTGGAGGCGACATCATGATCTTCCTGACCGCGATCGTGCTGCTGGTGCTGGGCGGGTACGTCATTGGTCGCGGCTCACGTCTCATCCAGCATTCTGGCGACGTGTTCGACGAGAAGATCGTGTCAGTGATGAAAAAGTCGCTTCGAACGTACCTTGTGGTCATCATCGCCATTTCGCTTTCGCTGGGCGTATCCTGCATTCTGAATGTGATACTGTACACTCAGTACTGGAAGATCAACGCTGTCGTCTGGTATACGTTCACGATCTGGCTCCCGACGCTGATCCCTCCAGCAGGCTTCCTCGTGCTACAGTGGAACCCTCGACTGCACGGCATGAACTGGAACCCATCTCTTCACGTCAAGGACCGCTCTGTGACGAAGGAGAATGTCGGGGACAAGAACCCGATGTTTGAAGACGACGATCTCGTGAGCGGCACGTGGACTGGTGCCTCGAACTTTTTCGACACCGATTACGCTCCAATCGGCGCTGAGAGTATCGAAGGCAACCAGAACATCTTGGCGCTGTCGGTTCAACTCGTCTCCAAGGTACCAATCGCTCACGCCTGCTTTGTTGAGCTGTACGTGGCTGAAATCAGTGAGAATGACGTCACCGGCGAGGACGAGTTCGAAGACCTCCCGTCTGCTATTCGCCATCGCTCCAGCATCAGCTCGCTTCTTCAGACTGGTATCCAGCAAGAAAGCATGAAATACCGTCGTGGTCAATCTCTGTCGATGAGAGCGTCAATGATCGGCATGACCAATTCGCAGTGGGTCCGTGTGGGCTTCACCGAAACAGTGCTGCCGACCCTGGTGGAGAACTCAACAACCGACGGCTCAGTAACGCAGGTGGCGACTTTTTTGTCTGTGCTCCAAATTCCGGTGATGCCAACGAATCCAGTGCTGCGGTTTGTGGTGTACGAGTTGCCTGACGGGATCGTGGGGACCCAGAGCTTGGATCGGTTCCCAAATGATGGCCCGAGCCACACCAGATCGTCTTCAATGCAACTCGACGAACGCGCCAAGCATGCGCGTGTCTCTGGAATGGGGTTATCCCCACCAACGAGGCCGCAAGTGTTTTGCGAATTCACTTGCTCATCAAGTGACATGCTTGCCTCGGACGAGATGAACTTGGTCGCGCGCGAAGGATCTCACCGTCGCTACATCGCCAGCCATGTGGTGGAAACTTCGTCAGTACGTGATGATCCGCCAAACCTCCGAATCAAGTCCATGACTGTGTCGACGCGAACGCTGAAGGAGAACAACGGTTTCTACGTCACCAAGAGCTTCCAGTTTGCGGAGGGGAACGAGATGGTTGTCGAAGACATGACGGAGAGCGTCTTCACGAACGAGATTCCGCGTCAGTACCTTGAGCTTCTCCGCGCCGAGCGATCAGAGGACCTTGCGCGTGCGAAAGCTGAGCTGGCGAGTTTCGAGACCAAGTGCAAAAACGGGCTGATGGGCGGACTGTACGACAACCTCATCGACCAGATCCAGGTATATATGATCATTGACAGTTGTGATTGTGAGTGTTGTACGCACAACCATGATCTCATCACCTTTCTTTGTTTACTACAGGACGAGAATGATCAAACCGTCGTTCAGAAATGGCTGGAAGAGCGTGTGCAGCGACGCCGACTGTACGTGGATGCACTTCGCGACTGCCTCCAAGTGTGCATTAGTCGTGCCGAGGAAGGAGTGAACTACAAGGCGAGCACGGAGAAGAAGAGCGCGGCACTCCGATTCTTACCGATCAACTTGGTAAGCGTGCTTTCTTGAAGCTGAAGTTGAATTTACTATGAGCTGATCTGACAACCTATTTTCTCTCTCTCTCTGTTTATGCCACTAGCACGTCCAAGACATGTGGGTCGGACCAACGGCGGACCTTCGCTCCCAACGCACTCGAAGAACCTCGAGCTCAGTCAAAGCGTACCCGACCATCACTGTCGGTGCCTTTGCTGCGCATTGCTTCAAGTTTCGCCACGGCGGTAGCATCCTGAGCTTACGCAGCAAGCTGCAAAAGCGAACTCTCTCTCGCCTTCAAAGCGACCAGTCTGACCGCGGCGGTGCTTCTGTTGATGGCGACCAACTCGACTGGACGAAAGCTGATCTCCGCTCGCAGGATGAGATCCTGTGGCAACTCACCACGCGACTGGACATGTGTGTCTCGCAGGCACTGACAACACTCGTGACCTCATTCTGCCGTAGCTTGGAGCTATCGCTGCAGCACCCGACTGATCGCCACTTCCTCCAGCTGATCGACTCGATCGGGTTCCTCTTCCAGATTGAGAGCTTGTTGTCGACGCAGGGAAAAGAAATTGGCATGCTGGAAGATTTCTCCGCTTCGGTAGACGCGATGAAAAACATGACCTTCGTGTTGGACACGTCGCCTCCAAGCCACCTGCCATCCACGCTCAACCTCCACCTGCGAAACACGAACCTCCCCAGCGTGGTGTCCGTGCGCGTCAACAAGGGAGCGAAAAGCGGTGCGTACATCGTTGTGGTCGGCATTCGATGCCAAGAGAGCGTGTTGGCGACTATCCCAATGAAGCTTCGCAGGGGCGGCGCGATTTCAGTCACTCCAGTCTTGTTCACGCAAGGGATCAATGAGATGCAGACTCTGGCGAACAATGCGAGCGGCAAGAAGACGTACCTGCAGGACACGATCAACCAGAAGAGCTTCCGTGTGCTCGCTGCGCACGTCGAGGAGTACAAGAAGCTCGCGGCGCTAAAGGTAAGTCTGTTAGCTTCCTCTTCATCAGTTGCCCATGTCTTTTCCAGTTCGCTCACCATATTTTACTCTACCACTTGATGCTGACAGCCTGAAGCAGTGCCAACATCCGTGTCATTCATCGAGCCGCTGCTGTCGTCACTCGAGGAACGCATCAGCGCCGCTCGCAAGCAGGTCGTGAAGACCAAACACCCGAAGATCATCCAGGAGAGTTCGCGACTCTGCCGTCTTCTCGGTGCGGGCCGTGTCACCTCCTGCAAGAGTGCGAAGGACCGCACAGGCATGTCTGTGACGCTGGAGCAGATCCAGTTGCTCTGCGACCACCACGGCCTCCCGCATGAGTTTGTAATCCGAACCGTGTCGACTATGCGAAGCAACGGTGTGCGCCTCGAGAACGCGTTCAAGAACACGGGCAAGCGCCAGTACGCGTTCAACGCGCTGCAGCGGTCACTACTCCCCGAGGAGTACAAGTGTCCAGAAGGGACCTACGGCCGCGGCCAAGTGAGCTAGTGGACTCGGTTCGCACTCATGGTCTGTCCGTCCATCGCTTTGATTCATTTTTGTTAGCGTAGAAGCCGCGCTTTAGCCGCTTCTACATGAGCAGCACTGCGCCGTATAACGCAAGTTTTGTCATTTTCATTTTGCCAAGCGTACATGTTTTGATTTCATAGGGTCTGTTCAGTTTGTTTTCCCGCAATCGCAATGACGAGGGCGCCACCACAAAAACGAATGAAGTCAACGATGCTGCTGCTCAAGAAGCGCCCGAGCGACCGACGATGAACACACACACGAACAACTGACCTCTGACTAGCATTTCAACAAGTAGCTCCCACAGATCAATCTGTAGATTTGGAGAGTCATTCGGAAGACTGCCTGACTGTGAAGAGCGCCGCACTTTGATACTGATCTTGCACTCCGCACGCTGCTAACGCTCGGTTAGTTCGACCAATGGGCACTTAGCAAGCTGCAG